>JABASP010001684.1:0-26563 GCA_019776565.1 Sminthurinus signatus | reverse complement strand
ATTCTGTCAAACTCTGTGAAAAGTGAAAAGTATTTCTATAACCACTTTTAACTTACAAGTAACAACGGTGTATTGTGTATTGTGTAAAATGAATGCCTGTGAAATGGTAAAACGTCATGAGTCATAAGTCATAAATCACCACTACCAATCAACTACAAATCCAACTACATCAACCGCATATTATTCAAGTACTGTACTCTGTACAATGTACTGCGCCATTCAAATCAAATCCAATCCAATCAAATATAAAATTGTACATAAACTTTATTCCATTGAATTTTTATAACAAGCAATTTGATTTAAATTGAATAATTGACTACGGGTTTATCATTTATCAGTATTGGAAATTTACATTCCTGCATTTTGTTCCCAGTCTTGACTCTTGACGCTTCTGTTTCTGTATTCTGTATTTTGTACTTAATTGAGTGTCGTAAAATTCAGCAATCCGGATTCCAGATATTTTTATGCTTTGCAAAAAAAGAAAATGATTCACCATTCACCGTAAAATGACTAAACTACTCGTAGTATGAAAAACGTGTACGTGTATCTAGATCGAGATGACTCGTTCACCTTGAAAAGGTGAAAGTAAGAAATGAGAAATGAGTAATAGAATAAGTAAACGTATAGCTTTTCTTCTCAACTGTGTGACTTGGGCTGTGCTATGCTAGATACTAGATATGCTATGTAAGAGTAGGAGTGAGTCATTTCATTTCTATGTTTTCACCTTAATACTTTTGCCCATTTCTTTTGAATGCATTCTTGGCCTCTTTTTAATAGCTGTACTATATTGTATGCTTGTTTTGAAACCTGTGCCGTATTTTACCAAAGTGTACTTTCTACTTTGTACTATGCTTTCTACTTTCACCTTTTCCCATATAGATCTGGTTCCAAATGGAGGAATTTCAAGAAGGTTGGGAAATAATTAGGAACAAGTACTGAACATTCTGCATTTGAAATTCCAATTCGAATCGGCATTCGAAATTCGAATGCAGACACGCCTGCACGTATGTAGATAAAACTCATCAAATGCACTCACAAAGATGGAAATGGGCAAAATAAAAGGTACAGGTTGTGCACTCTAGATGTAGATGTAGATCTAGTTGTGTTAATCATCATTTCGTGCGTCTTGAGACAGTTTATTTCTATTTTCATGATCCTTGCACAGTGCCCCAGCTTCAAAGCTGCAGTAAGAAAGAAAGAAATATAAACCTGGAAGTGAACGCATTTTCATATGTACACATGCCTACATTTTCTTAGATGTACAGAATAAATGACTGAATGAATGGGAATGAATGGGAATGAATAGTTGAGAGCCTCTTTAACCCTTGTGCCTTGTACAAATACTTTGTTCTTTCTTTGCGCAATGCAATCCATTGCATCAGAATCCGAATCGGAATTAGAACCGGAGTTTAGAATTTAGAGTTTAGAATTTAGAGTTTAGAGTTCCAAGTATAAATAAACATTAGAGAGTACGGGGAAGAGATAAAAGTGGCCCATCTTTCATTTCATTTTATTTCAATTACACCCTTCCGCTGGAAAAGTCCATAAAGAGAACTAATTAAAGAGTCATTAAGCATATGGATCCACACAATCAAGAAAAGTGAATCTCTACGGAATTACTTGCCTCGGAGAATAAATGACTCACATATCCCATTCTTCTCTCTCTATGTCTTTTTCTCTGTCTCTTTCCCTTTCTCCTTTTCTTGAGTATTTACTACTTTATCCTATGAATAATAAGATTCCTGCTTCCTGCACACGCCCAGACACAACGTACAATGTACAATGGTCTGATTTTCTTTGTTTGCTCTTCTTACTTCTTAGTTTTTAGTTTTTAGTATTCTTACAGTCTTCTCAAGGAACTTGTTCCTTGAGACTTTAAAACGCACATCCATCCATGTACTTGGTCTGATCCTAAACAAAAATGGAGGACAAAATTAAATTTGAAATTCACCCCAGTCACATCTCACGCAGAAAGAGAATCCAGTCCAAATACATGTGTAATGTGTACTTCAGTACGTTCAAAGACGGCTAAGGAGACAATAAAAACAAGCTTCAGCAGCAGCAGCACAATGTACAATGCACAGTGCACAGTTTCTAGTCATGGTGACATGACAAGAAAATGACAAAAAAGAAACGGAAAAACTCTCACTTCTCTTGTTTTCTCCAGTACCTCCAGCCAAGGCTCTGAGAGCTTCCAGTATCCAGCCTCCAGTATCCAGTACAACAAATAGCATATTTACTTTGTTCTTGAATCTTAAACTTTTACTCTCTGTTTCTCATACACTTTGCTCTTTGATCTTTAGTCTTTGCACAATTGCTGGCTAAACTTTCTCCTTCTCCGTTTTACTTTCCCTTCATGTACAATGTGCAATGTAAAACGTACAACGTACAAGACAAATGTAGAGTGGAGAAAACGGAATGAACTACAAAGTTATGAAAAGAGCCTTGTTCGTACTTCCTTGTTCTTAAATGAACAATGTATTACTCGTAATCAAGAATTGTTGGATGTTGGATTTCCTCCGTTTACACAAATGCGTATAGCTACGTTGGATATTTCCATTTTACAAGGAACAAGGAATTATATCTGTGTATGTACTGTGGAATTACCAGAGCCAGAAAGAGAGTGTATTAAGTTACTCAATATTATTTATGACCTTGTGATATCATTTTGAGTCTTGATCTTTAGATTTATTCATCCGAGCTTCATACTTCATACAGCAAATTAGCGAGAGTTTCAAACTGCCTAGTTAATGCGGATAAAAAATGGCGCTCCAAATTAGCCCCAGTGAAACTTGTCTAGCTGGGAAACTAGAACACCAAGATCAAGTATCAAGTAGAAGACGAACAAGAAAAAGAAGAACAAGAGGGAAGAAAAAGCAAGTTAGTGTATCATAATATCATACACAATGTAGTTATAGTATTTACGATACACAATATACAGTACATGCTAATTTATACAGTCATGGACCTTTATTAAATTAAACTAGTTCATAGTCCACAGTCCATAGTCGACAGCCAACAGTCTATGCGATGCTATGCTATCTATAGTATAGTTTCGTATTTGGTATGATCTGTGATCTCGTTCTTGTTGTCGTTCTCGTTCCCGTTCAAGCTTAAATATGTATTTTATCTCAGCGTCTTCAAAGTCAGCGGGATCAAGAAAGTTTCCGTTCGCGTTCATTTCCTTTCTCTTCTGTTTCTCTGTGCTCCTTCTTATAGAAAAAATTGCTATCTACAAGAAAAAGAACCGTTCGATGCTCTTCATGTCTTGTCTTTTTCCGTTCTCCGCTCTATCAGAAATCTCATCTTGGGATAGAAATGTACTTGAGCTTTCTTCTAATGTTCTTTGGTTTTCATCTTCTCGCTTCTCTTTTGTCTTACCCTCATCCAAAATCCAAAAATCCAAACTCCTCTTCTAATGTACTTTCATTTGTCTCTCGTCCTCGTAAGCGTATATTTCATCCTAAACCGATACTACGTCATGCGTCATAATATAATATAAAATACTAAACCAAATGCTTCTGTGTAGTCTGGAAACTGGAAGATGGAGAATGGAGGAGTGTGGTATTTTGAGTGTAGTTCTTGTTCTTGTTCTCAGTTTGTGTAGTTATTGAGGGCTCATCTTGAAAAGCTGGAGCTTTAAGCTATCCTATAGTTCATGTGGATTGTGGGTACGAGCAAAGAGTAGATAGTAATACGAGGAAAAGACGGCTAGTTTTTATTACATCGGTCCGGGTTTCACGACTGTACATTCTACTCTGTACATTTTACATTCTATTTTCTACATGTAGTTGTAGTTATAACTATAGCAACGGTGCGGAGTATGGAGACGGGTTTATCCCTATTTCAGGAACCAACAACAATTTACTAGCCACACACCACACACACATACACACATCCACACATAAATGCGTCTGTCCCGGCAATAAAATTTGGTTTGGCTTTTTTCAGGCTATCTCTTACACCCTTTTCCATCCTCCACTCTCCTTCTACATTCTACACGATTTGTAGTATACTACGAGGAACGAGGCAAGAGTGCAGATCTGCGGACTTTAGCTAGTGACTAGAAACTAGAATAGTTGTAGCTGTAGTCGTAGTTGTGGTGATGCTGATGCTGATGCTGATGCTGACTTATCCGCAGAGTTCTATGCTCTATGCTCAATGCCCAACGTACTTTCACATTTAGAGGCTGGAGAGAGAAAAAAGATAAACTTGGAAGTTGGAAGTTGGAAGTTGGAGTAGGGACAAATGAACGAGGAACAAATGGAACGAGTAATACTTGCATCAGCCTACCTAATATAATACAGTATAAAATAAAATAATCCAGGGGAAATTTGGAACTTTGCCTTCCTTCTTCGTTATTAGTCCCATCACTTTTACGTTGTGCATCTAGCATATAGCATCTATAGTCTATAGTGTTTGGTTTTTGTATGTTGGGATTTCGAGTTTCGAGTCTAACGTCTGACCGTTTGGCTTTGGCTTTGGCTTTGGACAAGTGGCAAGTGGATTTTCCATTATAAGTTTTATATTACACTCCATTATGTTTACTCCACACTTTATGCTGTGCATTGTATATTGGGCAATATTTCCAAGGATAAAAAATATGACGTCTAAAAGAAGAACTATTGACAAATATTCAACTACTGGCAAAACAATAAGACGAAGGAGAAAATTAAAAAAGTTCAAGGTTCAAGTTGATGAACAAATTTATGAAATTTAATAATCCTTTTATTTGATCTTCATTTGATTGAATCTTGAACATACTCTTTGATTTTGCACTTGAGCTGAAGGCTGGAGTGCATTTAATACCTAATGCTTAAATAAGTATATTAAGATCCACTTTGTATTTTTACTTGTAATTTTACTAGCATTTTTCATATTGTATGTGGTGGTTGTAATTGTAATTGTAATGGGATTTGTCATTTGTCCAACTTGAGTTTGTACGAAACCAGATAAAATTTGATACACCAAACACAAAAAGCGTAACCGGTACATGAGACACTCAATACTCAAGACTCAAGATACAAGATTATATGTATTACATTAATGTAGTAAAAGGAAAAGAGGAAAAGAGGCTACAAACGTGTGCATTGTACATTGTGCATGAGGATGGTTTTAACTCCAACTCCTTAACTTTCCCCCAGAGAGGTTTTCTTTCGCCTCTTGGATCTTGGATCTTGTACTTTGTATTTTGTATTTTCCTGTTTGGCCTAATGGCAAGAGGCAAGAGGCACGAACATTGAACATGAACGTGAACACGAACGTGGCCAAACATCTAAGAAAATTGTACCTGACTCTAAATTCAAAATTCTAAACTCCAGACTCGCAAACTCTAAGCATTCCCATTCCGCATAAACGTATGCATGTATTCATATGCTCAAATATAATACAATATATAATATGTGCATGTTCATTCGGCTATGGTTGATTCGCCACCAGATTTATAAACCAATATATTGGCTACGCTGACTCTTTACTCTGTATTCTTTATTCTTTGTACTGTGCACCATATACAATGTACAATATGCAACGTACAATGTAAGATACGTCTCGGCTCTTGGTTCTCGTTTCTCGGTTTATGCGACCGAGTTCTTATTCCTATTTATATTCGGAGCAGGCAAACACTATACACGCCTCACTGCATACATGAATACATTTATGGAAAAATGGAAAACATCCACACTGTAGAATCGATCACAGTGGGTGAGTGTTGTATATTATTGTACAACAAAAAAAAGGCACATCCACAAAAAATCCAAAAGAAAACATATCAAAATGGAATTCTCAATTTCTACCCAGCTTTCTCTAGGAGACGCACGTTGTTGCAAAAAAACACATAGAATGTACATTTTGTACTTTCTATTGCTGTATAATGTACAGTAATATACTGTCTGTAGATGAGTTGGAGTTTTCTTCATCTTTTTCCTACTGATTTTTTTTGAAATGACAATCATTGACTTCCAGAATTCCAAATACGCAATTTTCAAACGCATTGGGATTTCCTTGTCCATCTTTTTGTAGTATTTAGTTCCTAATACGTGTTTTTTTTTCAGATTTGACTTCCACTTTGGGAAATATCTTGAGTGTTTAAGCTTCAAGACTCAAAATTCAGTTTGAGCTTTTTATATGCATGAAACTATATGTAAAAGATGGAATACTTAAATAAACTCTGTGGTAGAGTCTATAAAATCACCATTCAAGTTGAACGATAAATATCAACTAGCTCATTACTATAACAAGAGACAAAATGAACAACTCTAACGTTGATTCTTGATCTCTTTGTGTACTGTGGATTGTGCATTCAGGTTGCCATGATACGGATACGGGTACAATTTAATCCCGTATCCTTTATAATTCCCTGGCGTATGTTTTTAATAATAATATGGATTAGTAATAATTAATAGGTAAAATGCATTCCAGATTTGCACAGGATCTTGCTTCATATTAAATATGTATCTATAATCTTTATCTACAGCAATATTATTAATAAGACTGCAAAAAAAAGGTTTTAAATGTACAAACATTTCTTTTGAATGTCGTATATTCCAATTCTGTTGACTCTTGCTAGGATATGCGCATAAAACGGAAGAAATTGTACTAATTTGCCCCTCTCATGACTCTACCATCATGACCATCATTATCTTGTTCACAATTAATGATCATAAATGACGTACAAAAAAGGGATCAGCTGAAAGTTTTCTAGACTCTAGATTCTAGATTCTAGATAAGAGGATGACTTTCAAAGAACTAAATAAAGAGAAAAAGTGGAAGATGCAAATCTTTTTATGTATATTTTACTTGTCAACTAAATCTACTAAAGATTCTACCCAACTTTACAAAAATTTGTATAGATTGTACAAAAATTATTATAGTGTACGTGAGCTTTGAGTAGACTAACAGATTTTCTGGATTCATGCGGATTTCCTCAATTTTTTTTGACCTACATCGGAAATATATAACTGAAATACCTACGGAACATTTTGACGTCTAAATATCAACTCGGTTTAAGTCCCAGAATTATTAATCCAGAACAGTTAATCCTGTCATCTATTCTCTATTTTCCTGTAAATGTTTATCCTTTTTTCCTAATTAATATCTCGTTTCATTTTGTAGTAGTGAATTAAATATTCATCTCACTTCCACTATTTCCAAGTTCTGTCAATATACAATAACAATAACCAAAATGATAGTAGCTAAACAGCGAGAGAAAAATAGGTTAATCTGTCTTTCGTTCCTTTCCAGTTTCCAGGCAACTAAATGGAATTCAATGTTCATTGTTCATTGTTCATTGTACATTGTACATTGCAAATTTCTCAATAAAAATGGTAAATACTAAATACTACAAAGTACAAAGTACAATGTATGCTAGACATTGGCGTCGTTCCACTTTTGGAGGTCCATGTCAGTCTTAGTTGGTGAAAATGAGTGGGCAGGTACTAAGGACTAAGGACACATTGTGCCGTGACAAAAAAACTACTGGTACAAAAGTTGACTGGAATACTAACGAGCTTCCCTCTTCTCCTCTTCCAAAATATCGTACACCGTACATCGTATCGCATTTCCATATCGATTACCTACGACCTACGACTGAGATTTTTGAAAAGAGAGAAAGAGAGAAAGAGAAAAAGATTGGGTAGATTTTGCAAGCTTAAAAGCGTTAGCACAAAGTTTCCTTAATATTAGGAAATTTATAGGCAAATTCAAGGATGTTGGATGTTGGATACTAGAATCTAGAGTTGTTACTTCAATAATACTTGATTAATATTTTGTCGATACTTTCATAACTTCAGTTCCCAGTTCCACTCGTATGCCAGTACGAAATTCCTGGAAATTTTTCACTTGCCTGCCTTTGCTATACACAATTATGTGTATAGATACATGTATAAATTATAGATAATAATATATCATAGTCTCTACATAAAAAATAAGGTGTGAGAATAGATGGATTTTTTAACAAGTGCAGAATACCAAACAGGAGAGTAATAATATTATTCTTATTATTATTACTATCCTTGGTCTCTAGTTTCTACTATAATTTCCACAGCTCTTTTCCCTAATTGCAGATGGTTGTCGACCATCCAATTTGCAAATTTATGCGCAAAGTTTGGCATTCACAGTATCGGCAGAGGCATCGGCAGGATTATTATTATTATGCAGTACACTTTACACTTTATATTGGGCTACCGAGGCTGCCGACTGCCGACTGCTGCCGGCATTCGCTATGGTAGATTTCTCATAGAGTAAATTACATGTATCTTCTAATTGACATTCGAAACTGGAAACGCTAATCTGAGCTGAATAAAGAGGAATTGGTGGATAAAACATTGATTTTTTTTACTATAATTAAGAATTAGTTAAAAAAGATATTAGTAATAATAATAATGAAAGGACCTCGAAACAGAATTATTTACATATACATATAGAAAAACTAGCAGTTTCAAAGAATCTGAGACCACTTTTAATCAGCTGTCAGTATTTGGAAAGGGGAAAGAGAGTTTCCAAGATTTTGCAACCTCAGACAGAACAGAAAAGCAATAATAATTATTTTCTACTTGTACACTGTATACTGAATACTGCATATTGTGTACACAGAAGTCACAAAGACTTTGACAGAATTCTAAATTTCTACTTGTTTCTTATTTCTTGTACGAAAACTACTCAACTACTCAACTATTCTCCTTGTACGTCAAATGCTAAAATGTTAATTTAAATATGAATATATGATGCCTTTCACCATCATCAGCTTGCTTTTCCTCCTTCCCGCAACTTTGCACAAAGTACAAACTACAAACTACCAACACACATACAAATGTTCTACAAATGTATTGAAGTAACCATTACTTTTATCTGTGTGACAATGGAGGGAGAAAGTCTCCAACTTTCTCTTTTTGGTACAAGTCCTCATTCTGGTCCCACTTTAGATACTATCACAACTTCTATTCCCTCATTCTAAAAGATATCATCATCATCTCTACACGGAATTTCTTTACTCAATGCTCAAAGCTGAAAAGCCATTGAGTGTAAATGTTTTATGAAGTTCTTGGAATGTAGTGGGTAATAGTTGATGGCTGATGGTTGATGTTCCACCAAACCAAACCACATGGCATCACATGTAAAAATCCCGTTCACCTTCAAGGTACAAAGATGAAATGAGGTACATTATATCATAATTGTGAGGTCAAAGATGATGGGAGATGGAAGATGGTAGATGGTCCATTGCAAGTACTTGAGACATTTCTCTTTCGTTTCTCTGAAGAAATATGAGTTGTAAATAAATGATTTCTATGAATGATATACATTGTACATAGTACATACTGATAGTGAGAAAGAGGTTTTACTCACAAGTCAGGCCAGAGTCTCAACTATACTAAATAAATGAAAGTGGGGAAAGTGGTGAAAGGAAAGTCGTCAAGTTTATCTATATCTGTATCTGTACTCTCATTTGTAATTTCCTACCTCCCATTTTTGCATATGCATATGAACGTGTAGATTGTAGATTGTAAATTCTAAATATTACGACTCTAGACTTTAGACTCAAGGCTCAAGGCTCAAGGCTCAATACGACAAATACTCAAGTACGGTCTGTGGTTTTGTTTTAAGACAATATGAAAAGACACAAGCCACAGCGGTTCTTTCTTTTATCTTTTTCCTCTGTAAATAAATATGCTTTCTCTACCTTTGTCTTTGTCTACTTTTCCACCATCTTTCTCCATCCTAAATTCTACACTCTACACTCTACACTCTACATTTTTCCAAGCGAGTGAAGAACAAAAATGTCTCTCAAAGTATACATATCACCCGAGCACACGTCGTCTTAAGAAGAAATAAGAAGTCGGAGAGGAGATCCAAAGTCTGAGAAAGACAGACATTTTGACAGAGGCAAAGCCCAGTTTAATAGAAACGTGCCACTAAGCTACTTTGTTTTTATCAAAACTCCGCTCTGTCTTTGACTCTTCTTGTACTTTGTACATTGTACACTTTGCCGTCTCTCTCTTTCTCTGTCTGTCGCTCAGTGTGTCGTCGTCCTCGTCCTCGTCTTTGTCTTTGTCTTTGTCTCTTATGTCCTATATTCTATTTCAGATTTCTATATTGCATTAGCTGTTCTTTGTACATTGTACACTGCACACTGCACATGTATTATACGAGCACATGACCAAGTGATCTGATACCTTTTACAATACAACAGTCCCCACTCCCTTTGACTTTGACTTTGAGACGGTGAGTCTTCTCGTCTTTGAGCCTTTGAGAGTTAGCTCACCACAAGTACAAGTACAGGCGCATATGTACAATGTACAATGGAGGATGTAAGTAATGGAGATGAAGCGAGAGATGAAACTCTTGGAAGAAATAAACTGGAGGATGGAGATTGGAGAAATAGAGCAGAACAGGTTTAACTACTCCTCACAGGCGGAAGATATTAGATATTGGAAATTGGAAGGATGGAAGCAAACACTCATATAGAAACAGATACATGTATGTTTGTAGGAAAGAGAGGAAACTCAAAAAGCACAGTTCCACAGTTGTAACTAATGCCTCTACTTGATTTACCCCGTACATATATTGCGTATATACGTGCGACGTGCTACATACATCTATACTTTCTTTTTATTATCTTTCTCCTGTCTTTTAAAGCCGACTCCGAAACGGTGACTGAAGCTCAATATGAAGCTGGACTGGATATCAGTAGAGTATTTTTGTGGAGACGAGTAAAAGAAAGAAGATGAGGATTTTGAACCAGTTGACTTTTAAATATTCTTGTACCTTTTATCTTTTACCTTGTAAATACGCTCAAGAAAATACTTATAAAAGATACATATTACAGCATGTGGACGTGAAAGATCTTGAGACGCTTTCCTGATTTATGTACTTTTTACATCTCAAACTGTAAACTGTTTACTGTTTAGTGTTTGCCATGTTGTACTACAAACACCCATGTGTGCACAGTAAACTATACAATATACAAGGTACAAAGAAACAATTCTACTTGAATCTAGTACTGACATCCACCTTTCACCTGTTAAAGGACAGTTCAAGAGGAATTGCGGTAGTGTGAAATATTTTAAATTTTTGCCAATGAATCGATTAAGAGAGATTTGTAGATAAATCAAAGGCAGGCGGATGCGAAGAGAGACAGGAAAGTTCTTTTATTTCCCTGTAGCCACAATTGAACGTACACTTGCATTGTGATTGTGGTTCGTGGTTCATGGTTTGTACGTTGTACATTTTGTACATTTTACATGTAAAAGGGAAAGTGCTATTAACAATGTTGATCCCCTGGACTTGCCTTTTCTCACATTTTACATTTATCTCGCCCGTAAACAAACATGTGTTATTTATTATGTACACAGTGTAAAATGTAAGCTGTAACATGTACAAAATACTTTGTACATTGTACAGTGTACACCTACATTTTATATACACACAGGGAAAGTACGCATGTACAATGTACATCAATACAAGTACAAATGCAAATAAAGGATGGATTCCACTTCCACCTCCAATGTTTTACTTTCCCTTTTTTCTTTAGGCAATCAAATTGTTTCCTACTTTTCAACTGGTTTACTTTATGGTTTATTTTTTATTCGGACGCGGAAATCATTGAAAGCCCTGGATCTGCCAAGTCTCTTTTTCTACTTTCTACACACAGGTATAGAATATAGAATACGCAGTGTAAAATGCACAATAGGAAGAAGAAGAGTCAGAATATATTATAGAAAGTGATAGTTCCGTCCTGATGTCACCTTCTTCCTTCTTCGTTCTCCCTTCTCCGTTCTCCGTCAAAGGGAAAGAATAAAATGGTCCCAATTTCTGCCTTATCTCGCCGTCTCTGTCTGCAGACTTTTAGCCGCCTTCTATAATACATTGTTTATTTGTATGTGTATCTCTAGGTGTATTTTGCTCTGATTTCCATCTTACAAGCCAAACTCAAGCGCCTAAAATCCTCTTTCTATCTGCGTCTGTATTTGTGTCTAGAGCATAGAAAGATACTATCTACTTTACTCTCTAGCTTTTTACCTATGTATAAGCTTGATTCAATATAACATGGTTCATCTGTTCTTTTTCTTCGTCTTGCTACACTCCAGTATCTTGATGCTAGACTCTAGAACAACAAAACCAGCAACTTGGTCTCCACACTTCATTTTATAGTATTGGCAATTGCCAATTGGCAATCTGGCTCCTGGATCCCAATATAAATATCAAATATCGAACACCGAATACGGAATATCGCTATATCTTCGTCTACTATTAAATATTCTATCCCTGTTTTTTCTGTCGTTCCGATCTATCCATAACATAAGATAACAACCGCAGTACTGTACTATCTATTGTACTGTCTCTATTAGCTATTTTACTACTACTACTACTACTACCTTTACTATTATTATTACTGTTGTTGTTGTTGTATGGAAAATTGGAAGGAAAGTACAAGAAACGAGGATGAGATTGGAAGGGAAATTGTGATTTTATCCGATGCTTTGAAAAACATTGGAGTCTCCTGCTGTGAGCTCTGTTCTTTTTCCTTTCTCAAAAAGAAATATAAAACTATCTACTATCTACCTCTTCCCACTTTCTTATAACAAAAAGGATCCGGCTCTATCTAGTATCTTGCATCTAGTATCTAGTGTCTCCTGTCGAAATATGTAAAAGTATACTCAAAGTACCTAAAATATAATACAAATATGAAATACAGATATATCATCAAAGAATGAATACTCAAGACTCAAGACTAAAAATCGATTTCCCACACAACGTTATCACTAAAATAGCTCAGTTATACAAGGACGTGTGTATTTGTACACTGTACACATCAAGCTTGTTTCTACTTTCTACACAGTTAGTTTTGTAGCTTCTAGTCTACAAACTACAAACACAGGACTGAAAACCCCTAAAAATGTGGACAACACACTCTTGCAGTACAGTTGAAAACTCAATAGTCAATTCCCTCATAAATATTTCAAACCTACAAAAATATTCATCCATAATAATAATAATACAACTACCTTTTACCGGCAATCATAAAAATACAAATAATAATAATAGGAAAGCTAGTGCCAATTTCTACATGTGTTATATTCATACTATTATTTATTCGATTGCTCAGGGTAAACCTCTTAGCTCTTAGTATATCTGACGTCCAATATCCAATATCTGTATCTCTTATCTCTGTATAGCGGTGAAAATATTACCCATGTTTTTCAAGCGGAAAAGAAATTACACAAGTTTATGATGCTCAATCTTCAATCCTCATGCTTTGTATTTTGTATTTTATCCCTTCATATTTTTGCTATCCATTCCCACTAGATTCTATTTTTCACACTGTAGACTATACTTTGTACTCGTATATTGTATGTAAATAGCAAACTAATGGTAAAATAACAATCCAAGTATCCATTTATTATATATTATCTATATGTGCACAAGTATGTACAATGTACAATGAACATCAAGATAAAAATGTTCCACTTGAAATCCGAAAAAAATTCAATTTCAATTCCAATTCCAATTTCAATCGCTCATCATGAATTTTTCACCGTCGTATGTGAACCATGTATGCATTTATGTTTGTATGTTTGTACGGAGTACAGAGATTTCAATCTCGGTGTACAGTGTACAGTTTACAGCTGGGTTTTATTGAATATTTTCCCATGTAGATGTAATTTGTACAAATGTACATTGTATTGAATGGGATGATAACATCAGGTGCACATTTGTGAGAGAGGAAAGAAATAAAGGGAATAGTCCACATTCCAAATTGTGTGAATCTGTGAATGTGTGAATGTGAGAATTGCCATTTTCGGATTGTGAGGTGTGAAGAGTGCCACTTTTGCTCAATGTATATATACATAAAAAATAAAATAATAAAAGGTAAGAGGTAAGGAAATAAATAGAAAAATAAACAGTGAATAAATCAGATTCAAAATTTGTACCCAAGTAAAAACTAACATATAAATCGAAAGAGTGCTATGCCGAAGGCAGAATAAAGAAACTAACACATAACACATAACAGTAATTTTGTATGTTGTAACAGTAACAACAACAGCAGCATCATGCATTTCTATTTTGATTCCTATTTTTATTACACAAAGTCAGTGAATGTATTTGGTTGTTTTATTTGGTTGTTATTTGTGGGAAAATCCAAATTACAAATTACAAAGTGACAAGAATTTATTTCAAATTGAATCTATTGAATTTTGTAAAAAAAATTTCTGTCGCTGTTAAATAAACTAGGATTTACGTAAGCTTGATCTATTGTAAATAGTAAATGTAAATACGATTGAAAATCTAGTAGATTTCTGTACATGTAATGTGTTCTATATTATGCAAATCCTTTTAAGTAGAATGTAGAATGGTCAGCTGACAACTATTGTAGACTGTACACTGCACACTGCACACTGAACAGATTGCATTAAATATCGACAAAGGAAAAACATGGAGTAGTCAATTTGTAAAGAAAGCTAAAAATATTACGACAAATGCAAAGAGGAGTGAAACTAATATAGATAAATTGAAAGAGACAAAAATCCATGAAACTCCCTTCACCGCACTCAACTCTACATTACATATTACATATTAGAAATGCTGTACTCTTTATATTGAATACAGGGTATATTCAGCTACAGCCTACAGCCGCTGTACAAATAAATGTCTACTCAAGACTCAAGACTCACGACTAAAGAATCCAGAATCAAGAATCAAGACTCAAGTTGAGAGACAGAGAGCCCAGTGAATGAATGAATGAAAGAAAGAAAGAAAAGAAAAGGAGCAATGGGAAAGAGGACAGACAGAATAAGAGGAATAGAAAGAAAAGAGGGAATAAAGAAATACGCCAATCCTATCAAAGTCTCAATACTTTACGGTAATGTCCTATGAATATAGACGCATACAGATCCAGAAACCAGAAACCAGAAAGTTTCTCTTTCTCTATCTCATACTCTACAACCTACAACTATACATTTCTACCAGTCTCTTCTCTCTACAATCTTCATTCAATTCCTGACATTCATTCCTGCCATTCTACACCACAACCAGTCAGCCAACCAACCACCAGTCAAAGTTCAGGAAAAGGGAGAAAAGCCATGGAATCGGAAGGAAAATTCCATGGGAAATTCGACTTTGAATTCGAATTGGAATTGGAATGGAGGAATTGAGATGCTGTAGAATTTCTCTTCATTCTCTTTCCCTTTTTCTTTCGCCCTCTTTCCTTTCCCACTTTTTCTTCTAGACTTGTTTAAAGAAAAAAAAACTTTCTCTTTTCCCAATGTCTCCATTTCTGAAGGATTTCCGACTCTGTCTTCGTCTTGGTCTTTGTGTACATGTACAATCTACATATATCTTTTATTATATTGGTTTGGTGTGGTCTGGTGTGGTTTGGTTATAAACATTTGGATACATTTGTCAGGGAGTGGAACCACAAAATTCAATATTATTCTATTGGTTTGCCAATGGTACATAGAAATATCATTTGTAGCAAACTGGAGCATTTTCCTCTTTCTCTTCCTCTCTTTCTCTTTTCAATTTTATTCCTCGTGCTGTATACAAAATGGAGAAGGCACAATTCCACATTTATGGACGGGAAGAGTGACATTACCGAAAATCGTCATAGTCTGTACACTGTACACTTTACACTTTACAGCGACAAACATTTATGATATGGAAAAGAGAGCGAGAGAATAAATGATATGTATAAAAATACCATGTTTTTATAAATCTATCAATGATCCCGCTCCTGTTTCTTGCACAACTGGAGAACTGGAGAACTGGAGTTGTGTTATAGTTTGAATTTCCATGTCTTTGGGAAGCATTGTTTGAAAATTTCATTGTTTAGACATCTATCCTCTGTACTTTGTACTCTGCACTCTGTATAAACTTTTGACTCTTGACTATTGACAATGTTGAATCTTTAGTATAAACTTATCATAATACATAATACATATAGAATATAGATAGGATGATATCATTCCAATTCCTATTTTTATGTGAATTCTTTCACTCTGTTTCTCAGAAGAAGGGAAGGAGTCATGTACAATGTAAATTGTACATTGTACATACTGTATACTGTATACATCATAATACACACTGCATGCACAGTAGGAAGAAAGTGGAAAAAGAGGAACTAGAAAAGACTCAAACTCACCAAATAAAAGTTGACTTTCATGAAAAGTCAACTCCAAAAAAATACGAAGAAGGTTTACACAAACGATAAAAGCACACAAGACAAATATCTATCTATCTAACTATCTACGCGTGACTCACTTGAGACTTGAGACTTGAGACTAGAGTCTTGAATTTTGAGTCTTGAGTCTTGAGTCTTGAGCTACTGGATCCATGACTTTTAACTTGAAGTTTGGAACGAGAAAGAGTTTGAAATAGAGAGAGAGTGAGTCACACTGGGAAGTATTTCCCTTTTCCGTCCTTGACGTTATAAATTTTTCATTTGAAAAGGTACTTTTCTCTTTCTGTTTTTTTTTCTTTAAATATTTTTTATCATGTCCAATGTCCAATGTCCAGTCTCGAACGTCAAGAGTGGAGAGTAGAGAGTCAAGACTCAAGACTCAAAAAACTCTCAAGTCCAGAGAATACGAAATCCAAGAGACATGACCAAAATTTTAATGCAACAAGCAAGAAGCCAGGAAGCTATCTTACGAATACGAATACGAATAAGAATACGAATACGAATAAGAATACGAATACGAATAAGAATACGAATACAAAGTCTAAAGCAGCTCTTTTCCTCAAATGGACACGACTCGAGCTCCAGAATGTATGGAAAATACATAAATACATACGCGATAGTAGATTCTAGATTCTAGATTCTAAATTCTATAGCTTTCTGTAAAAACCGGAAAGCAGGTTATTTTGCATGTACAATAAGAAATACATAAAAATAGTACGAAATACGAAATACAAATGCATCATATATTATATCTTATGTACGTTATTAGTTTGTAGATAACCAATAAAAGCTTTCTGTACAATATACAATGTACACCGGTTCAAAATTTTCTTAAACTTGTCAATGCTCGTAAGTAAAAGTCTAAGTATTTTTCCTTCTGTAGAACACTATAGCTTTTATATCGAACGTATAGTACTTATAGTGCATAACTTTTGATAAGAGATAGCAAAAGACTGGGAACTGTAGTATGGAAAATGGACAACTCAACATAAATGTCGTCTTTATGTGTACTTTGGTATTTATTCACTTGAAAGTTGGAAAGAGAGAGAGAGAAATGTACAACAGACAAAACGCCATAGATGAAGAGGGAGAGAAGATATAGACAGAGATAGTGGAATTGTATGCATGTATTTTAGAGTGTAGAATGTATGGGAGTCTAAGCACAGGGTTTGTCTCCAGTCTCCAGCTTCCAAAATCACCCTCCTCCTCATCATCTACTCCTAAAGTCATATACCTAAATTGTAGAAAGTAGAAACTACCTTACATACGCATTTGTATATTATTATTATTATTACAAACGGAACTTGAAATGATGGTATGAAGGAGGAACTGAAACTGGAAAAGGAGCAAAAGTATGGAGTATAGGGAGTCTGGAGGATGGAGACAGTTAGTCCAGGATACAAAGAAAAGCAGAGGGAGAAAAGGAAGAAGAGTCAAGTCAACGGGAGTCAAAAGGAGAGGAAAAGTAGAGAAATATTTTATACAGTTTGAAATCTCGTCCGTATCCTTGATGATGATAGTTCTCTCTTCTGTTCTGTTTTCTATATCATTCCCTTTCAGAGTACAGAGTGCAGAGTGCTTACCAATGAAAGAATCATATACTAAAAACTACAAAATACAGAATACAGAAATACATTGGACTGGTGAATACCCGGTGCATCCTTATTTATATGAGCGTGTGTATGTATTTGGGAAAATGGGAATGGGAATGGAACTAGAAATGTGGATGTGGATGGAAGATGGAACGGAAGTGAGTACATAGATAATATTCTCCACTCTACCCTACCGCCACCACTTCACGCAACATTCATCACATAACAAAGTCCTAGGACCAACTATCTTTTTTATCATTGGACATCTCAATGCCATGTGGAGAAACTCTATATTACCAACTCTCCCTTTTACTCTCCTCTTGACTTGTTCTTTCCTTCTCTTTTCTGTTCTGTTCTCTTTGTTGATGGATGCAATAAAAAACGCCCTCTCGACTCTAATGTGCTGACAATAATAAAGGGTAGCAGTAGAAGTAGTAGGACCGCTCTCACAAATCCATGGATAGATCCGTAGATCGTAGATACCATAACATGTATATAATACAATATACAATATATTATACATAAGTATTTTATATTGTATGGATGGAGAAGGTACGGCTAATTTATACTTTCACTCTGTGGTAATTCCTCAACAAAATCTCAAATCTCTTCCTTTCAACTTTCTCCATTTTCCAGCTTCCAGTTTCCAGGTTCCATTTCCCTACATACATATTTCATTTCAGTTCAGTCCAGTTTACTTTTAACTTTTAACTAAAAGCAGGAGGACTGAAAAACAAAACTTTATGGAAGAGTACAAAACAAAAAGCTTTAGATTTTAGATTCCATGTTAAAAGCATCGTTTTTATATGCAATGTGCAATTTTGTGTATTTTTCGTTGAGTAATGAACCAGATGAAATGGGAAACCAGAGACCAGAGTGATTGTGGTCATGTTCCTGTTTTACCTTTAATCTCAAGGACTTTTAGTTTCAGTATTATTTTATTTCTCTCTGATTATTATTATATTTATTCTTTTATCTTTTGTATTTTGTATTTATGAGCTTTACTTTTTACACAGTTGCATAAACCGGCCAAGAAAATTCATCCCAAGAATAATTATTATTTATTTCATGGTTTATGGTTTATTGTTTCCGGGAAAGGCTGTAAAGTCCCACAAATATACAGCAAATAGTAAATGGAAGTATGGTAATTAATAATTAAGGGTAACAAGTCAAAGAGGATACATAATAAAATAAAAGTAATTTAAAACATAAAATACAGATATAGCACGCCAACTATATGCGGATATATAGTATATAGTATTGTACCGTGCTTCTTAAATTCTACTAAATTTACGGCTTGCTGGTTAAAACTTAAAATGTATAAAACATCAAGGGTTAAGTTTTGATGGTTTTCAGTTTTTGGAGAAGAAGTCTATTGAAAAAGGAGAACATTTCCCCACAGAACTAAAACTAAACTCTTTTGGTAAATACAAAATACAAAATACTTCAAATATCAAGAGTATTTAATTTGTTTCTACTAATACAGTTTTAGAGCCCCTGCAGGTCGAGTTTCAATGAGTCTAAATTCTAAATTCTCAACTACAATTGAACTTTAAGTTTTGAGCTTTTAGCTTTTACTTATTTACAGTACATAATATTATAATAAAGTGTAGTTTTTAACTGGAATCACCTATTGACTTATCTAAAATCTAAAGATGTGAAGTCTCAAGGACTTAATCATGTTTAATATTGTATATTGTATACATCATGTAACATAGAACATAGAGCATAGAGTTTCATCTCTACGTGGTCGCTAAAAATATATCATACTTTCATATTTCATATTGCAGGCTATTTTATGCAGTCTTTGTATTTTGTACATGTGGTCGTCCATTAAAACAGTGCACCAGACACCAGACACAAGCCAGTACACTTGATAATATTTATCGGTCCCCTCTGTGGAGACTGTGCAAAGGAGCAAAAGTGAAATTGAAACCAAATCAATAAATAAAATACAGAGTACAGAGTATCCTCAAAGTATAGAAAGTGACTCTGTATCATATTTCATATTATACTTTCCATTCTCTAATTTCAGGGTATAGGAATAGATATGATATCATATCACCAAAGAGTATACTCTAAAAGTTTCCTTGATAAAAGATAAAAGATAAATAATAAGTACTTCAAAACCACATTTAGTTTCATTTTCCCCAAAGACCAAAGATCCTTTGATTGAATTGATTTACATTTACAAAATTCCAATTCCAATTCATTACACAAAACATGAGGTCATTCACTGTCATTCACTCTCTGCAAAAGATGGTTGCAGGAACCAGGAATTCGGAATTCGGATTCGGAGAACAATTGTGAAATGAGTAATTGAAAATAATAATTAATTGATTGTGCTCAAGAAATTATGAGCTAACACCATTTCCTCGAAAATGATCCCCTTGAATAATACTGTATAGCTACAAGCTATAGTTGATGAATGTGCCTCGTGAGTACATGTGTAGAGGAGGATTTATACGTATACTTTTAGTGTAGATAGAATTTAGTGACTTACCTTTGCATGGACAGAATCCCTTGCAAGAAATGCTGACTTGTGTACTCTGGATGCAATTGTGGTAGTCCAGTCTGCACAGGGAGCTGTATGTACGGTTGTCTGAACCACAGAGGAACGTCGGTTTCACCACGGGACACGAATTACATGACCTAAATTGTCCATGGTACATGGTACAAAACACAAAACATTACATGAAATTAGTTATTTATTAGTCATCACTTTTCCTGGGACGAGAATACTCAAAACTCAATACTCGTTGAATACTCATATGTAGAAATGCAGGACCGTTGTAAATGTCAAAGAACCTATTACTTGTAATTCATCATTACTCCACTCTCTTTCTCTCTGTCTCTCTCTCTCTGTCTACATGTTACATGTTTCTGAGCGTGAAACAAAACGACCAAATAGAAGCTGATTACACTAGACACTAGACACTAGACTTTGCCACTCCTCGCATGTGTGTTTTTCCACACAAGCTCATTCCTTTCCGGGAAAACAAATGAATGAGTTGTCATTTGACTCTCCAGTTTTGACTTGACCATTACTCATTCGTCATCGTCATCGTCAACTTTGTGCAATGTACATACAATGAACAAGTTACTGCTGTGAAGTTAAATGTTAAATGACTGCGTGGTGCACACACACACGTGAAATTGATACACGTATACGAATACATTCTGCTCCACATCCTTATGCATGTATTTACATGCAAATATCAAGCAGTGGGTTAATTCCTTATTTATTCTTTATTCTAACCAAAAAAAGCCCTGAACTACATATGTAAAGATTTATATGCTACTTAAATTATCATAAACTTACTACTATTATTATTATTATTTTGACATGTCCTGTTCTTTTTCTGTTGTATTTGAAGTAATCATGCAAAAAAAGAACCTTCTTTGCTCAAACTTCAAATTTCAAACTGCATGATATCGTACATAGTAAAAATAAATGCATAAAATAAACTTTTACATGTAAATAATAATAATAATGTAGTCACAAATGTACGATGTACGATCTTTTGAAGTTTTGACGTTTTGATGCATTGCCAGAAAACTGGAATCTTTGTGCAAATGTAGTATTGTATTTCCAATACAAAAGAAAATGCAGCTACACAAAAACAAATGCATTTCTTTCTTTATATATAATTCAGAATTCATAATATATCAGTCAAGACGGACAAAAAGGATCGTCTGTGATCACCTACATGAATTTTATACAGTGTAATCTGAGGTCAAGGCGTGAATTTGATATTTGATCTGTGGACTGCAAATTTGCAAATTACAACAAACAAATAAATAGAATTACAAACCAAAATGACATCATTTGTCCTTTCAAAGTACAATACTAAGGATTTTTAATACAGTTATGAAAATCCACAATCCATAGCCTTTCAACGTGTGTATCAAAAGCCTTTATATAAGGTGTAATGTGTAGAGTAAAATGTATAAGCACTATAATTATCTTCCTTATTTGTGCCGCGAACCTATTCAGTATACAGTATACAGTCTATAATCATCACTAATTTATATAATGAGCCACATTTATATAATTGATCAACTCATTGTCATTACCATTATCACAATTGTCCTTATTATCCTGGGATGGTAATTGCATTTAATTCACTAGCATTATTATTTTATATTATATTATTTTGCCAAGTCATTGACTCACTGTCAATTGTCAATATTCACCGTCGTCATCATCATCATCAACATGATATAGATGGCACAATAATATTATGTAAAAAGTACAAACAATTTCAATTACATAAACTGTCTCCTCAATTTCAAAAGGTGTGGGGAAAAAAGAGGATTGAGATATACAAATAAATCGATTTTTCTCTTGTGCTTGGATAAAAAATGGATCACACCGCGGCCTGATGAAAAAGAAACAGAGTGGGAAAAAAGGAGTATGTACATTTTACACTGTACTTTTACAAACTCCTAAGAACGAAAAACGAACAAGGTATAAATTAGGAAAAGCTTTGTAAGCTATGCAGTATGCAGTTTGCAGGTAAATTTAAAATTGGCCTTCGGTGACTAAATCCCACTTTCTTTTTCCAGAATCCAGGATAAACATTGCATGCTTTGCTTACATTACATTACCATGATTTAAAAAGCATGGCTCAATTCTCAATTCTCAATCCTCAATCCACAGTTCTCATTTCTTCACCGGAACGGAACGGATTCTCCGTTTCCTTTCATTGCAAATTCCAAGTCCAACTAAACGCCTCTGAGAAAGTTGCAGGGAAAATATAATATATGACTCATGACTCATGAATTTTCATCCATCTCCATTTCTCAAGTATAAAATATAAAATAAAAATCCTTCAAGTCTCTCTCGTTATGAACATGAACATGAATCACCATGACCATGACTATTACTATTGACTATTGACTTTACCTACAATATTATTATTATTATTATATCATGGTGTGAACATTGAACATTGAACATGTCGGGGCACTAAACTACGTTCTATAATATATAATATAATAGCCATAGAATTACATTAGTAGCATAAGCCTTGGTATTTTCAACGTCGATGTCGTTTTCGATTCCCATCAAGACTCAAGACTCAAGAATTATACATACAACATACAGATAGGAGAATAAGAAGCCCGAGTTAAAAAAAAACAAGGAATAAAAACTCGCGCCAACATCATCACCACCACCACCACCCAGGAGCACAACTTAATGCAAGAGACAGGGCTAGAGAACACACACATAGAAAGAAAGAGAGAAGGAAAAGTAAAGAGCTTCAATGTATAACGTGTAACGTATAGGTACATTTGAAATATGCACATATATAGACCCATGCATGTAAAAGAGCGAGCTAGATTCTATAGAGTCTAGAGTCTACAGCCTACAACGGTGAAGAGAAAAGAGCGAACAGAAAGTGGGTAGGAGAGAGTCTAAAGGAGAGGAAAAGCAAGCAAAGCAGTTATCGATTATTCTCCTCCCCAGTTGTGTTTCTCCAGTTCCAGCTCCTGCTCGAATTCGAGTTGTTCCTTCCTTTAGTTCAGTTCAGGTTCAGTTTCAGTTTCAGCAGTCCCTCCACTTTTCACTTTCTCTTTGCCAAAAAACGGAGACGAGAGAATTCTCTTTCACTCCTCACTCCATTCCCTATTCCGTATTCCTTATTCCGTATTCTGTGTGTATAGTGTATGGTGTATGGTGTATGTTATACATGTATTGTGCTGAGTAAGAATACCAGCACCATCACCAGTTCCAGTACCAGTAGATAGTACAGAATACAGAATACAGAATAGAGAGAGAATAAAGACGAGACACGAGAGACTAGAAACTAGAGAGAGAAAAATAAGTAAAGGAAATGGACGGGAGACTAAAAAAAAATCCAGCACAAACCCATTTCTTCGCTCGTCTTCCCTTCTCTTTTCTTTGCTTCTCTTTCCTCTTTTCTGCTCTTGGTCTACCGTACCGCTATTTGCTCCTTCACACTCAAAATACATTAGATTGCATCACATTACTTCTTTACGAGGACGTATCTAAAATGTACAAAGTACAAGGCACAAGGTACAGGAGTACCTTTGCTGAATCTCACAACTTTGTACTCTCAACACTCAACACTTTTGTAATGATGTTACACCAATACCAGTACGAGTGTCATTACCAATACCAGTAGTTTTCTTTTCTGCTGTACAATTCAAGTCAACTTGACTAGTTTTGTTTTACTTTTTAAATGACAATCAAATATCAAATACTGAGGAAGCATTTTTGACTTGTGACTTGTGAGTAGCAAAATTTTAGCGAAAATTGCACGTAGCATGTAGCACTCACCCTCACGAAAGCCAAATCCAAAAGCAAAACCTGAACCTGAAAAAGGACCCACCTCAAGAAAATATCTGCATTTCTACTACGATACTAACTGCCAAAACATTAACATTAAAACAACTACTTAAGCCTACATGTGCATAGACCTAAGTTTCTATACCCTTCATTTATTCATTATGCATATTTCTCCAGTACATGAACATGTAGGTATTTTATATACATATATCTATATTTCAGTGTAAACAAGAAACAAGAGCCTTTGACTTTAGCATACAGTAATCGTAAAACCGTGAAAATATTCACATTCCCATGGAAAATAATATACTAGGCTATATGCTTTATACTACACTCTACACTCTAGACTGGAGGTACTAAGCTGTGTGTTGTATGTGCATTAAGCATTTAAGCCGATTGCCGATTGCCGTTTGCGTGCCTCAGGAAAATTTTGCCGTCGGGAAATGGGAAACCAGCTCAATAATCATGCATCACTGTAATTTATTTCAAATCAAAATTAAATATTTCACATTCCTTTAGCTTTTCTCCATGTAAAAGTAAACACACAGGGTGAACATAAAAATGGGCAGTATCCTACACGGGCTTTCTACTTTATGCGTACACTGTACAGTGTATAGAGTATAGAGTATAGCCTATCTCCTCCATATTATACAGTATACAGTTATTAACTGGACCGTGCGATTTATTCACTTTGTCTAATGTGTATTGCAAACAATCCAATCCACTCCAAAGGCCAAAGACACTCTCAATTCTTTTTCTCATTCTCCTTATCCGTATCTTTATCTTTATCATGAGCTTTCTCATTCCCCATTCCCCATTGGAGAACATGACGTTGTATAAATGAAGCTTTAAAAAAACTAGTGGACTTTTGTCTTTCCCGATAAAACAATAATGATGTAATATAAATGTATAAGAGGTACAAGTTCCACGTAATTTCTGTCTTTGTGCTTTGTGCTGTATTTCACCCTGATCAGTCCACAATTAATTTTTAAATTGTGGAAATTTCTTAAACGAGCACTCCAAATCTAAATTGGTTGTTCCATGGAACTTGGACTGGGATTATAATGACTCTGTGACCAATACAATGAAAATTTCAATTTCAATTGGAATATTTCCTGTTTAGAATTGGAAGAATAAAGTAGATTTTTAATTTGTGTGGTCAACAAAAAAATCCCAGTGTAATATACATTTAAATTATTTTATTATAGATTATAGATAATTTAAGAACTCTCAGAAAATAGAACGGAGAAAAATAAAACTTATATTGTCGTAAATAGCCATTGAAATAGAAACTACTTCAAGAGGTTCAAATTTACAAAGATATGCTTTAATAACATTTTAACATTTTAACTGTTTTCAATTACACACAAAAGAGTGTTGCGAAAGAGAGAGAGAGAAAGAGAGAAAGTAACGGCAGACGGTTGATTTTTCTACCATGTTTTTTTCATTTCATAATAACTATACCATTCTGATGTTCTGCAATGTTTTAGTTTGGAATTTGGAACTAAGAGTTTGTAGGACGGTCATAAAAGCATGTAAATTATTTAGGTAGTATATGCACTCATGCATTCATGCCCGAGTTGTGTGTTGTGTGGCTGTCCCAGTTTTTATGTAAAGTATAAAGTATAAAGGTTGCAGGTTGCAAGCTGCAAGTTGGAGGGATACTTAAAACCTAGCTTCAACTTTGCACTTATTCCATGTTCTGGTAAATGAAATGGTGTTCAACTCCAATTCAAATTCAAGTACCGAGTACTCATAAAACATGAAATAGAAAATAGAAAAAACGTACTTAAAAGAGCATAAAATGTTTCCCATTTAAATTTCCAGAGTACATTTGTTTACGTTTTGCATTTACCATTTATCTATTTGAGATGTGAGTGCTCTTTGTAGTTTGTACCTTCTTTGTACAAAGTATGCAAAAAAGAAACCACTACCGTCTACAGTCCACATTTTACAGTTTACAGACAGCTAGAGATGTACAAATTACACATTTCCTTGCTCTCTGTAACTAAGCAACCGACAATAATTTTTAAATTGCCAGTGTGGAGCCAGCTACTAAAAAAGTAAATACAATGTAAGATGTAAAATGTAAAATGTCTCAAAGGTCTCAAAACCCTCATTAAAAAATTATGACCACGGAAAATAACAAATAACATTTACGTTTTCTACAGAGCACTTTTGTTCTTTGTTCACACTTTTTCAATACTTCTTACATTTCACGGTCCATATGCGTTGTAATTCAATATCCAATATCCAATACTCATAATTTAAAGTCTTATATATAAAAGTATACATGTACCCTCATAAAAAAATCTCATTGTGTCCAATGAGAATCTACTGATATCTAATGGTGCACTTAGTGAGATTCTAATGCGACTTTGGTCGAAAATCTCATTGAAATCCATGAAAATTCGATGAGAATCTAATCGATTCCCATGGAAATCTCATCATATTTAAAATTTCAATATTTTTAATGAGATT
>JABASP010001683.1:0-26567 GCA_019776565.1 Sminthurinus signatus | reverse complement strand
TTATGATATGTTATATAAAATATTTCTTAAATTTTGTCTGTAGCATTAGTGTATACTGTGACTGTGAAGTACAAAATAATGCTTACATAATACTACAGGTATATTATAATGATGATGATCATGTGTATAGTATTCATTTCAGTAAGGTGATACCCTCCCTGTGTGTGTGTGTGTGTATGTGGAAAATTCTAGTAATTATTTTGTGATTTAGGTATAAAACTATCCTAGATTCTAGAGTTCTATCAGTACATTGAATTAGAGAGTTTACATTTAATACCATGTATTCTGTACTTGTACTTTAGAAGTTGATCAGATCAGGCCAAAAGTTCAAAAAATAAGAAAATTAGGTTTTATATTAATATATATATGACAAAAAGTTTATGAAAAATGCGTCTTGAGTTTTAGAATATTGTATTGTTCTGTATGTATACACAAATGATATATATATATCAGTGAAAAGTGGTTTTTGGATTTACTTCCGTTTAAACCAGTTTCAAAAAAAAAAAGTCTTTTTTAAAAAGTTCTCATCATCTATCCTTACATTGTATATGAATATAAGAGGTTTTAGATGAAAATTATTCCAAACACATCCCTTGTACATCCTGTCGTCTTTGTGATAAATAATATGTACATATATAATCTATGTATATATAATAAGCATGAAATATGTGATTTAGTTTTCAAAATTAAAATAAAAAAAATACAAACTATTCATTATTCACTTATTATCTCATTGTAAAATGTAAACTAGTGCTGTACAAAAAAAAAATTCTATAATATTATAGTGTAGTAGTACTTTATGTATTATAGTGAGGTACGTTCAGGAATCATCAAAGTGGCAAAAATGAAAAACCCGAAATATAGCTGAATATTCTATCTATTATGTATATGTAAATGTACATAATAACATTTATTTATATAGTTTTTACTTATGCATATATATATATGTATTATTATTAGATACATACATAGAATATTATACAGAAAGAACAAAAGATAAAAACTCTCAGAGTGGTATTATAATATATGTGGAGCTTATGTGTGTAGTGTATGTAGGTAAAAAGGATGCAGGGAGAGGAATCGTCAGATTACCATTTGAATAAATGTGCCTCAGGCTCTGTTTCATATAGGTACCTTGATGATGACGATGACTTGCCTCGGTTCGTACATATAGACACCAAAGAGAATTCTTTGCTTCAAATCCTGCATGGTTCAACCTCAGATAATACTCAAGTATATCCTGATGCACACATCATGCGTTTATACTATATACCTAGAGAGTGTAAAAAAGAGTGTGTATGTATAATGCGAATACGTAATAATATAGTAAAAACATTTAAAAATATGTACGAAGTATATATTGTATATATTATTATTTATACTGTATACTAAAAAAAACTACTACTATTATATGTATATTATGGCATGTAAATATATAAGGAGTCTACACGATTTTACTCATTCTAGCATCTTTTGGATTATAAAATAAGGTGTATTGTATATATTATCTAACCAGCGTGTGTGTGTGTGTATCTATATACATATAATAATATAGCATATTATAGAAGTTGAGGAGTGTAGATTTTATTTATTTTTTTCTCCTATGGCCTTCAAAATGAAGTGACTAAATCCGAATGAACAAAGACACTGTACATTACAGTGTGTATATATATATACTATACATACAAATATATATGGAGTGCATACCGTGTATAAACTATACTATTTTTATATTATGTAGCATTAGTATCATAAAATGAGAAAACTTCATGTATACTCACTCACTACTTACTGTAGTTAGAACCCAAGTTCTAGCAAAGGAGGAGATGTGAATGAATTTTTTTTTTTGTAAAAAAACAAATCTGAATGTCACTCCATTCAGTTCCAAGACTTTTCTTGCGTTTTATTTTTTGTAGAATATAGATATCCCTAGTATATCCCTAGTAGATAAATGATAAATAATAAAAAGAACAGGATTTATATCAACAATGGAAAAAAAAATCAAAATCAAATGAAATTAATTTAGTAGCTTGTCTACAAAAAATAAACGATCCATACATTTATGAATAAATGTTTTGTAGGTATATAATATACATAATATCTATCATGTATTATTATTATGTCTGTCTCGTAGACAGAATGTAACGTATTTAGTAACAAATAAATAATTGTGACGATTGTTCATTCAATAATAGTAAACTAAAAAAAACTATTCCAGTTTTCAAGTTCCGTATAATATGTTGTACAAGAAATAATTCTACTGTGCTACTACCACGACTACTACTACGACTGCATCATGTATACATATGTTTGCACTAAAAAAAACAAACAGATAGTTATCTTAGAATAAATTATCTATAATACTGTAGTCGTGCGTATTGAGAAGGTGTTTCCTTCCTCTCCACCTATCAATTGATTGATCCTTGTTTGTTACATGTATATATATGTATAATCATTAATTGTTTGTAAAATACACAAAACAATTTTTTTTAAATGCTACTAAAGTATGTATATTGTATATACATATACACATGTATTGCATTAAAAATGTCCAAGTAATGATTTCAAATGTTCTGGAGATCCGTTTGTGTATGACATGATGTTTAACAATTTCTTACAGTTGACAATGTACAGTAGACGTGGCATGTAGTAAGTAGTAAGTATGTGATTATTGTATAAAAATGTGTACAAACAAATGTATAATATACATTTATGCAGTAATGTATGAATGACATGTAAGGGTGCAGCAGTTTACCTTTGCTTTTATTATCATATGATATTATTATTATAATGTTGTAATACATTATTACATCCGGAAATCTTCAAGTGCAAACCAAATGGTGAATGCAAATTAGTAAATGTGTAGCGTATTATACAAATAACATATATATAAATATATTGTAGTTTGTATTTATTACTTATTCATAGTTCATAGTACATACATGAACTTGTGTATGCTGTAAGCGAACAATGCTTTTAAGAGCCAAGTGAATGGGCATTGAAATATATGTACACATACCTATATTATGTATTGTGTACTTTTTTCCAACCAGTCTATATAAAGTCTGTGTAAGTATTATATTATGTATACTTTGTGTATAAAACAATACAAGAGACATATATGAGAGCAACTTTTCAATACCGAAAATAGGACGAAAAATTTGTTGTCATGTCGTGTGTATGTAAGAAAACACCCCTATTTTCGGTATTGCAAAGTCGCTCTCATAATATATTATACTTCATATCATTACTATAAATATAAAAGGATCATTTACAGTGTTATTGTGTGGTGTAATTTCCTCTCTCTTGTGTGTGTATGTAATAATAACTCAAACACAAAATAAAAATCTAAACTATTGATGAAATGTACTAGAAAATATTGGACCATAGTTTAGAGGAAATGTGTATAGAGTATTTTGCTCCGAAAATGAGTTATTAAAATATTCCAATAGTTAACGTCAAAGACTAACTACCCTGAAAATTTCAGAGTCCTAGGTTGATTGGAAGTATTTAAAAAAAATTAATTAGAATTAAATTTTAACATTTAGTAGATGTTGTGCGAGAAACTGGCGAGTCAAATTCGCATTCTATACTTCTGCTCAATGCCTAGTTTTCTTAAACTATGGTCCATATGCAATAGTCTCACATTTCAATTTTATTATTTTACGCCGGATGTCAGATTCATTTAGTTTTTGGTTGTTATACTTCACAGATGTAGACAACTATTCAAGAGAATATGTGTAATATTTTCATCCTGAAATAGTAAAAAGTAAAAAGTATTATTTATTACAATTTGCGTATCATAATATACTATATACACAATATACGTATAAATTATCATATGTCTGTGCTCAAAACTTAAAATGTATTTCGACAAACTTATACACATCTCAACGCTCAACGCTTACGCTATTTCCCATTTGTCAGTCCAGTAACAAAATTTATAAGGAAAATGTGAACATACACAAAAAATATAGAATGTTGTGACATGTATAATAACATTATTGTCAAGCAATTTAGCTCAGAAAAGATTCTCTTGGATTTCTATGTAGATTGAATATGTGTATAATATGTACATAAATAGACATTTATAACATCTATGTGTACAAGTTAAAATCTAGTTTATTTCGTGTAGTAAAAAAAAGGAAGAATAGTACAATATTACATATGTGATACAAGTACATATTATATTATATTATAGTGATAATGATATATCATTCTATTGTATGAAGCATGTAATTGCAATTTACAATATTGAACATATGTGTATATGGTGTGTATGTAATTTTCTCTGTTGATACAAAATGCAAAATATTCAAAATGGAAGGATAATATTCAACCATTAAAACGGTCCAAATCAACTATCCACTGTTTCCTTTGTGTACTACGTACATATATTTTATTTTTTTTGTGTGTATCATATAATATGTTCTTGTGTATTAATACAGCATTATTATGCATGTGTCTTCTTCATTTTTTTTCGAGTTTTTTTTTTGTTCATGGATTTATTTGTCGTTCATTTTCGTTAAAATGTTATCATATTCATATATTTTATAATTTATAGCATGTAGATTGCAGAATGTGCCACAGTAATAAGTAATATGCACATTGCACACACAAGTTTTTTCCAACTTGAATAGCAACGCTCACACACTTGTGAACATAACAATTACAAGCATAAACTGTTCTTTTTCCCTTCATGCCTGTGATAATTTAAAGCCAAACATGGCATGAATAAAGGAGATTTATTAGTTACTATACATATAAAACGAAATTATAGTACCTGAGTAATATTGTAGTATTGGGGAACATTTTGGACTTAGCCTATTACCTATCAGCAGTATTTAAACAGTTTCTTTTAATTTAGAGGGAAAGTGACAAATTAAATTGAAGTCTTTTTCGTATTTCGTATCTTCCTTATGCATGTGTGGATTATTGGGCAAGCTCATTACATAATAATAATAGTAATTCTTCTTTAGTCTTAAAAAGTATTGCAGTATTGTTTCACTTTCATTGTACATTCTTAAAAAGCTCTTGGTATAGTTTTGAGTTGTAATGTATACACCATAGAATACAAAGAGCATGGACTTAGTCATCATGCAACGCCATATAAATTTAAATTTAATGGATATGACAAGTTTTAGATATAAATTGCTTATTTATTGATGTATTCTCTCTTTGTGTCTCAGTCTGTCTCTAAAAACCCGCTCTGTATGAACATTGATTTTTTTTAAAAAAAAAAATACACTCACATACATTGAGAACAAGTTGTTATGTAAAATATGTATATATTTATTTATTTTGTTTTGGTACTTTGTAAATTCAATACAATTTTACATACATGTTGTACATACATGTATTAGTTAAATTTGCAACAATAAATTTCATTTTGAGAACTTTGAGCTATTCATGTGCACAAGAAACAAGAACCGAGCTATGGGCATTTTTTTTCTCGTAGCATTACATTTTACATTACAAGCGTGGCTTTTACTGTGTAGAAAAAAAACTGTTTGCGTGTATAAACTAGCAAAACATGTCATGTTAGAATTTAGAATGTATTAGAATCCAGTGTCTGGACTTTTACAACTACTTTTGTACTACTGACTCATTCTCTAATTAAGACGGCTCCCCGACTGATTAGGGTCTTTTATTTCCACGAGACATATGGTTATGAATATGAAAATGGATGGAGGGGTCAAAATTTTTTGTGTCATGTATATATTATATCCTTTATAATCTCAGTTCTCAGTATTTGTATATTCTTATACATGATACTTATCGTTTATGTCGTTACTTGTAAAAATATTGTGTGTGTATTCATATTCCATACGCATATGAAAGTAGGTACCTATAAGCTATAAGTAAGCTTGATTATCTACATAGGGCATATTTTGGATTTCAAAGACAGTATATTAATTCATAGAAATATAGTAGCGTACAACAAAAGTTTCTTTTACGTTTCTCAACAGTCATTGTACCAGGAACACTACGTAAATTTTATCATGTTTCCAAAAAAAAAAAAAAAACTACAATAACAAGAAAAAAAAACCTCGTCTCTATTTTTATAAATCTTGACATTTCGTATCACGTGGTACAAAGTAAAAATCTTTTGAATAATATCGTAGTAAAAAATAATTTTATATTTCATTAATTTATAATAATTTATAATTTTTCTTTGCTTTACAGGAGGGAGCCTTTCCTATGCTAATGGAATGTAGTATTGTTTGTTTGTTGAGACAAATATTGTCCTAGTGAATCCAAATCAATGAGTACTTATGAAGAAGTACGTTCTTCTGCCCCTCGGTCAGGTGTGAGTTCTCCAAGTCGCCCCTCTGCTCCAACTCCGACTTCGAGTAGTAGTAATCAAGATTTGAATGCCTCACCGTACCTCACAGTAACAAATTTTACAGGTGGAGGAGGTACAAAGAGGAATGAGATTATCACTGCAACAAACCACCACCAACAACAACAACAACAGCAACAGCAAATTGATTTACAACAACAAATACATCCATCACATTATGTACAGCAAACACAATTACAACAACAACAACAACCGCAATATTTTCGAGTAATTGGTCCAAGTGACACTCAAGGGATAAATCAAGGTTCAAGTCTTCCTCCAAGTACAACCAGTCACGATAGAAACTCAATCGTAGTACCAGTACCCTCCGAAAATTTCACTTCTCAGGATTTGGATCCTTTTGTAGTGACAGTTCGAAACTCACCGAATAAATTAGGAAAAAGTAGTAGTAGTTCATTTATTAGTAAACACTCTCCAGGGAATTTTGGAGGAGGAAATTCAAAGACTGGCCCTAGACTAGCTCTTTATAGAAGTAATAGTAGTTTAGACTTGTTAGATCGTGAAAGTTATAGCCATCATCAAAGAGCTTCACTTGGTGGAGGGAAATTATTAACCTCCCATCATGTTCATTCTCATCAACAACAACAACAGCAATTGATAGATAGACAGTCACAATCAAAGGCTCTAAATAAAGACGTCACATACACGGGATGTTTTACAAGAAGAAAGGATTTTGGAAGTCATGGCTCTATTGATGTTCTTTCAAATGCTGGTGGGGGTAACAGTTGTAATAATAGTATCGTTGGGACAAGTGTAAAAAGTGAAAGAAACAATACGGGACATTTTCTATCATTAATGGCTTCCAGTATGAGTCGGGATAGACGTGGATCTTTTGATGTACATGATGATTCCATCGTGGGTGGAGGGGGAGTAGGAGGAGGAGGAGGACAGGCGACAGGAACATCCTCCACTTCAAGTAAGAACAAAGGAGGAAGTTCAGATGTCACAGTGAGGGAGACTGCAAGTCCTCGCCTTCGTTTGAAATTTCAAAAGTTATTTGAGCACAAGGAAAAGTCAGGGTCTAGTACATCAAGTCATAATAGTGGTGGTGGTGGTAGTAGTAGTGGTGGAACTCAACAGACGGATGGTGGTAAGGGAAATGGATCAAGTAGTAGTAAAACGGAAGCCTCAATATTTAGGAAATTGAGAGGAAGTTCCACCACTTCCAGGAATAATGGAAACGCCAAAAGTCTTCCTGATGCCGTGAAATATGACATTCTATCTGTCAAGATGAATACTGATAGAGAAAATGGAGAAAATGTGAGTGGGAGCGATACTGGTGGTAGTAATCATAGTGGTAGTGCTGGTAAGCCTGTATTAAGACATGGTGCATATATGGAAGAGAGATATAGACGACGAGTCTTTGCTCACTATGACTGTCAAAGTGTCTCAGCAAATATTTCTTATGCGGCTCGACTCCGAGGTTTACTATCCAAACGACGAAATACAACAACTGGGGCTTCGGCTGCCTCACTAGGCTTTCGCCCTGTTTCAACACCAAGCTCATCGTTAAATGATATTGCTGGGACTCAGGGTGGATCACTTCCCTGTGAAAATCCTAGTCTTGATCTCGTACCTGCCGAAGAACCCGATGTAGGAGATGGAAATTCAAATTCATTGGTTTTGAGGTTAGTGTCAAATTTCCTTTTACTTTTTTCTTTCTTTTTTTTTACTTATATGTATGTATATATGTTTGTCTTATATAAGTAGTTTTATTTTCATATGTATTCATACATATTACATATATATATTATACATATAGTTCTTTTTCATTTATACCCACTTTTGTTTTAAAAGTTTTCTTTATTCATCCGGTGTAACTTTATTAGTTTAAAATAATATGAGTATAGGGACTGTTTTTACTATTTATTTGCATCTACATAATATGACATAGTGGTATTTTTTTCAAAGCATCCTTAATCCATCATTATTTAACTTATTTACTTAACGTCTGTCCTTATTATCATTTTTCTAGTCTTATCTTTGTTTATACAAAGTCATAAGTGATACTCAAGTTAAGGTCCGCGTTACTACTACTTACAAAACGCACATTATGTATTCCACACACTCTTGAATTCTTTTTAATAAGGCAATGTGGTATATTTCTCAGTTTATGATTGGTTTATTGACTATAAGGAAGTATTTCACAATAAAATACAATGGAGAAGTGCGACTGTTTTTGTTACATTTATAGTATTAAATATATTATGTAGAGAAATATTACAACTTCTTTTCCAATTCGATTTCATTTGAGCCTAATTTGTAATGTTTATAATGTGACGCTGGCATCCAATATCCAATATATTATATTATTTATATTGTATGTATAATGTGTATATTTAGAATGACAGTATACTTGTACAGTGCTTGATAAATTTAAAAGCATCGCACTTGGTACATAATAATTATTATTGTTATTAATGAATCAGAGAGTATAAAAAGAACTTGAGGTTTGATTTATCACAACTTTTTCAAGTTATTTTTATTTTACAACGCATTCATTTGTTTTTATCAAAGTCATTAAGTACTCTACGCCGTGATATCTATGATTCAGAGAAACTCTCAACTTTGTTATTCATTATTTTGATGATACATAATAAACATGTAATGTATACTGTATACATTAGACACATATGAATAATTTGTACAAAATGAAACATTGCAACATACAAAAATACTCATTGTGCCACTTTGGTGCAATTTTCATTCTCAAAACTTAAAATCGCACCACAATTAGGTATAGTTTCCGGGAAACTTGTGTGTGTGTGTGTGTGTAGTAAACATAAACATGAACAGTGGCGACTTTCGACTGAAAGCAACTAGTTGTACGCATATGTATTTTATATTTTATTAGTAGTATTCCATGCTACATTCGAATGCAAATTTTGCATGCACCTTATCCAGCAATGGTACCTAAAATACTTAAATACAAAGTACAACGTTTCTACCTCTCAACTCCCAATCTGCATGCATACATGGGACAAATTATGATGACATGATGTGATATCAAAAACATGTGGACGAGAGAATAATCTATGTGTATATGATAGACCTTTAATATGTAGTATATAGTATATAGTTAGTTTTTAAAGTGTGTAGGAAGTGACTTCTTTTTGACATGGTGGAAGTTGGAAACCTTTACAAAATGTCATATGTACAATGTGCATGTGTGTATGCATTATGCATGTATCTACTATGTATTTTATATAAAGTAAATAGTGATTAGGGTTTAATGTTTTTGTGTGTACACAACTACACACATGTTGGATGGGATTGGATTATCGGGTATTCTTATTCACAATAATTTCCTGCTACAATCACATCGTGATACCGTATTTTAACTTCCGTAAGAAGTCAATGTTATGCTGTGCATGTTTGTGTAGCCTATATTATTATTATTTACTATATACACAACCTTTGTATATGATACGTATGATGTTAGCGTGAGTCATTTCTATTTATTTTGCGTGGGAATTCAGCCAGTGTAGACATATAGGTATGTTGTACAATGTATAGTATAGACACACATGCATATACATATAATATATTATTGACTGCGAGAGGTACCCTTTGATTACTAATTCAATGTAAACGAGACGAGAATCGTTTCATTTCATATGGATTTTTAGTATTTGTGACTAAACAATGTGTCTCCATGATTCTTCATTCGTCTTCAAAGAGGAATCATTGTAATTGTAAAAATAATATTGAGTTGTCAGTGTTTATTCACCATTTCATTCCGTATTATATTTTACCAAATATTTTATACCAAATACCAAAGTATGATGAACTGTACAATTTACAATGTGCATGGAGCATATTATATTATATCGATATCAGTATCAATGTCGGTAGTGTGGTATTGGATTTTTGTACCTTACAAATTTTAAATGTAGTTATTCAACCATAGAATTATTGTGAATTGTGAACGTTAACATATTATAGATATACCTGAAGAAATTTAATACATGAGATCCATTTGATATTTGGTATTATATCAGGTTGTATTAACAAGTATAGAAAGCGTGATAACGCTTATATAGAATCTATTTAAGAAGATTTAGATGCATTTAGATTGAAGATAAAAGTAATCATCATGAACTATAACCAATAACTATACCTATATCATGTATAGACAGGTGTAAATTTTGTTTCAAGGTTTTCAGTAATATCATGTTTTGGTATTATAATGTATGATTTCCTTGAATTTATTGTACGGATATCTGTTATGTGAATCAACATAGATTAAGATTATTGACCTCATAAAACATTTTGTACTTGATGTGTATTGTGGATTGTGGGTGATGAATAAAATTATTCTGACTATAGTAGCTGATTTAAAATTCATGTGTTGAGTTTTGATAAATTCCTATTAAACTTGACTTACTTGTCTTTGTTGTTCAGAGTTCAGTGAGTGAAATTGTAAATTCTGTCCAGTTGTTTTTTGAAATAATATTAAAGGGAGAAAAAGTTTTTGAAGTAGATCTTTCAAAAGAAATTAACCTAGTGTAAAATCCTCCTTTCTCAAAATTCACAAATAAGACAATTGAAACGTCGAAGGAATGTATATTTATTTATATGCATGCATCATGTTTGTTTTATGTTTTATATATTTCATGTAGTAATTTGATGCAATATATAGGTATTTGCTATTTGCTTGTGTGTGTATATCATCGAGCATCTAGCACATTTCGCTGGAAGAATAAAAAGATAATACATTATGTATTCGGGACTGACTGTATGCATAATCAATCTGTATTCTCTACCTATGCACATTATACATTATACACGTATATATATATATATTGTGATAACACAGTAAAAATCAAAATGTTTGTATTATTATGAGTTCCAATATGCTTGCACGCGTCGTTGATCATACATCATACATTTTGAGATTCAGTTTGAGTATTTTCTTTTTCACTCGTTACAAATTATGAATTCGACAGTGTTTAAACATATTTGCGTATTCAAAGAGCGTATTTGTATTTTATACTTTGTACTTCTTTTGATATATATCTACAATATATTATTATGTACAATCTTTACAAGCCAAACTGAAAAATGATGTTGTATTGTCTCTCTCTCTCTCTCAGTTGCCTGCAGATGTATCATGTTTTCTTTTTCTCGATCCTCCATATCTTTTCAAGTATTTGTGGTAATTATTATTAAACTTTTGAGTGCTGTTATGAATCCTGTCATTCTCGTTTAGGTTCTACTTTATTTATGCCTGTACATTTCAAAGAGATGGATCTGTCTATGATCTTTATAATACATAATAATAATATTTGTGCTTTTGATAATATGAAATATATACATTATAGTGTGTCTTCTGTTCTGTATTATAATAGTGTGAGTAATGAATAATAAGTTAATATCTCACACATAATAAGTACATGAAGACTCCGGGACTTTGGATTTTTGTTCTTTGGAAGTGAAAAAAAATCCAATGGTTCCCAAAAATTTGAGACTTGAAAATGAGTGATATGACTCGTAGATACTACATGAACTAATAAAATTGGGTGGAGTAAAAGTGCTCCAAGTGGAGTTAAAATATTGCACAACTTTTGTAAATCGAAACGGAGACAGGGATTTACATCTTGATTTTAATCTTTATTGAAACCTGCATTGAGGCCTCAATATATTACATATGTATATGTACAAACATTATAAATGCACATACTCCATACTCACATCCTGTATTCTTTAATGATATAATCATTCAATGTTTTAAATGTGTACAATGTACAATTTACAAGTGTTTGTGGAAGATGTTCCATTCTGAAGAACAAGAAAAAGTTGTGGAATGACAATTAAAATAAATGGCTTCAAGAAAGTCTGCATGATAGAATTATGTGTACTATTATTATTATTATTGAAATTTTCTTCTTTTCTTTTTTACATTCAAACACTCGTTGTTCTTTTGACTCCAGCAGTCAAATATTGTGAACTGTGAATCGATTTAGTTGAGTTTTGAGTATTGAGTATCGAACAAAATGATAAATGTTTCAATGTTGGCTGTTGTATCTGTTGTAGGGTTATCATTATTACCATTATTGTTGATAGCAATTAAGGTTTTAAAATCCATGAGCCAATATATAAAAGGTGAGATGATACTTTACGCGTTTACGTTACCTTTTAATATATTATCTCCTTTTGGTTTTTACTCAGAATATTTCATGTTGTTTCAAGTATTATACATTTTTTTGTCTACTTTGTATTTTACATTTTGTACAATATAATTCAGTATGCATATTTTCCTTTGAATTTTTAGTTCATTTATTTTCTACAAGTATTCATTGACAAAAATAATGATTATTAGTTGAGAACAAGTACCTCTTCACTAGCTATTCGGGTGGTTGGTTCTTGGTTCTTGGTTCTTTTACAAGGCACAAGAGACTAGTGTAATGTGTAGTGTAGCAGTCATAGAACTTGTATAAGTATCCCGTGTCTTGTAAAACAGTACCATTAGCATTATTTTCAGCAATTTGTTTGAAATATCTCAGATTGTGTATTGTGCATGTAAAGTTGGAGTTGAAGTTTGAGTTTGGTTGTCTTGTCTTGTGTGTCTGTGTCTGCAGCAAAATTATAACCCTTTCGGCTGTATGCGAATTTCCAAAGTGAAAGAGGTAGGGTTGATTGTTGGTTTGCTCACAACTCGTAGTCGTACTCGTAGTCGTAGTTCAAGTTTCTGGTCATTACATCCATACATATACCATACACCATACATAATATAGATATGTGCACGCCAGCCAACCATATAGACTAGAAAGAAAGAAAGAAGAGATAGCGGATCAAGTGTATTATACATATTACATGTACAATGTACATTCTATATTCTATGGGCTTTTGCTCTTGGATATACTTATGTGTGTGTACAGAAGATCGTCAATTTTCAAGTTGAAGGTTTCAAGAAAACGATCTATCGAGAAAACCCAGACTTGAAATCTTATACGTAATACACATCATGATGGTTTGCATTTTTATTTTGAAGCAAGGCAAAAGGCAAGGTAGCGTAAGTACATCTTGTATCTTGTATATATGTACAATGTACATGTTACATATGATGTACATATTGTGCGAGAGGTTGTGCGCACGTATAGAGTAGGTGAATTGTAAAATGTAGGTACGTACACTCTTGTTTCTCGTGTATTTATAACATATAATCATCATGCATGTAGTACACAAAGGACCGGTACCAGATTTTGAGTTTGCCTCGTGCTTTAGGAGATTCCACAAACTCCAAACTCCAAAACTCACTCTTAAAAAGATGATGAAGAAAAAAGAAAAATTCATTCAAGTAATGACGTCGACGTAGAGATATTGTGAATTGTGATGTATGGAGTTTGGATGTACTGAGATACGCATACTTGCATGTATGTACAATGTTCATCTATTATCTATTATGTATGTTTGTGTACTACTCTATATGTACTGTGCAAGAACATTTTTTGTCGTAAGGGTGAAAATTTTTATGCATGCATTCGCAACCACTTAATGTATATCTAGTATCTAGTATCTACAATAGGAGTTTATCTTTGAGTTTTTATTGCTGTTGATGTTTTTATTGTTGTTGTTGTTGTTGGAAGAAAAGTTTTGAATTTTTTGAAGTTGAATTTGCAATTTTAACAAGTTGGTGTGGCGAGAGTGCTGAGGTATAAATATAAATAAATACATGGAATAAAAGGTAGTTGTAGTTTTTTTTTTGCTGATGTAAAGGTTTTGTATTGTATATTGTATACATAATACATAATATATGACTGTATGACACTCTATAATCTATTGTGGTATTTGATAATGCATAATATACATGAACTACGTACACGTATATTATTAAGAGCTACATCAGAATAATAGAATGAGAAGTGCTATCAATTTTGGGTTTTTTCGGTAAACTACTTACAGCTGACAGCTACAACGAACTCTCTTCCTTCGTAACATGTAACAATTACTTTGAACGAACGAGTACAGGACAAAGGACAAAGAACAGGAATGCAGTACAAGTTTAGATGAAAATACTGTTTTATTTTTGTAATTAATTAAAGGATTACTAAAAATTTTAGTGTATCGAAAGAAATTAGAAATAAGGGAAAATAATTGAGAAAAAAACTCACATGTGTTACACACTGATAAATTTCTAGAGATTTGAATGGGAAAAGATATCATTCTATTATCAATTAAATATGGAGTTTGAAAGTTTTCAATGAGATTTGAAATAGATGAAAAATCTTGAGAATTTTTGTATGTGATATGTGATATGATACTTGGTTTATGATTTGTGATTAGATGTTCTAAGTAGATGATGTAAGATGTGAAATGCATGCATATACAGTGTACAATGTACAGTGTACAGGAAAAGTATGAGAAACAAAAACCAAGTGTTTCATTTCAAGTCAATGATTGTGAGTATATATAATATATTATGTATGTGTAGAAAAGGTAAATGTTGTATTGATGATGAGGATGATTCTCTAAAGTAAAAAAAAAATACGAAAGACATACTAAAATGAGGTGCTGATGTTTTGTCATGTCGTTATAGTCTGACTCAGCTCTTTTTGTCGTCATCACGTGAGCTTCCTTTTGCCTTTTGCCTTTTACTTGCTGATGCTTTTTCTTGCTCGAGTGTCCTTATAAAGTGTCTCTCAATAACAGCATCATAATACACGTAGACTATTATCATTATCATTATCATACGTGATGAACGCCAGGAAAAAAAGGAGACATAAAAAAGGAGGTATTTACTTAAAATAATGAAGGAAGAACGAGTGGAAAGAAAGATCATCGAAGCATTTCAACATGCAAACTGATTCTGATTCTTCTGTATACATTGCACATCGTACATACTCCATACTGAATACTGACTTTTCTTCAAGTTTAGAGCTTTGGCATTGACTTAATGGTGAGTCGATTATATAATGAAGATGAAGTTGACGATGACTATGATGTATCTTCATATGTGTACATGTATGAATGATATACATTCAGCATACAACAGTATCATTTATGTATTTATTTGGGAGAAGACGATTATGTTACATATGTATCCATGTGTGATAAGATTTATATAATAATACATACTCTGCTGTTGCAGAAGCCTTGAGCATTGAGCAAAAAAAACAAGAAGAAGAAGGAATCGGAATAATGTCATTTGAATTTGAACTAGACTCATCTCCTCATCTTTCTTTTCAATAGGAAGTCTGACTTCTGATGTGTCTGTGCTGGATCTTTCCATCTGTATTCTCCATGTCTTTTAACTTTTGACTTTGTATTTGTACATACATATAGATTGCAGGTATTTATCTTGTATGCATAAAAACGACAGAAAGAAAGAAAGAGTACCTATAATATATTGTGTATTATGTACATGAGAATGCTGACTACTCTAAAATGGTTTCTTGACACTAAATAGTCTTCAAATATAAATATGTGTATAACTTTTAAATAATGTCATGTAAGCAAATAGAATAATAATGTTGTCTCACCAAAGACCAAAGGATTAAAAAATTTGTCTTCCTTTCCACATTGTTTTCATGACTTGAAGAAAAAAACAAACCATGAATACATAAATACAAAATACAAACATATAAGTACAAAGTACAGTAGTTATATAATAAACGTGGTACATCATACATCGTACGTATACGTATATATGTATAAATAATTTGGTCTCGTTCTCACTTCTCACTGTTCTTTTGTGGCTTGTTGTAAAACTTGAGGGAGCAGTTCAATGTATAATATACAAAATATACAAGATATATGGTACACAGAGACAGAGAAAAGAAGATGAGGAGGATGAGGAGGAAGGCCTGGATAATTAGAATCTTATATCATTGTGATTGTGTGAGTTATTCATATATGGGGCATACAGCATACAACATACAAGTAAATACAAAATCCACTTATGTACAATGTACACATGCACTGCACACGAAATGCTTGCCTAGCTGTTAAATAGTGTACAGTGTTTACTTTTTAATACAAGTGTCTCCCAGCTGGTTTCAAATTGTCTCTCTCTCTCCATTGTCGTTGTCAGCTATAAATTGAAAACGAATTTCCTTTGAAAGCATTAAAATTACTTGTGCTTCTCAGTTTGTCAAGTTGGATTTGGAGCTGGATGCTGTTTTTCAATTTTATTGTCAGATTATTTACTTGAATACAAATGTGTGTACATAGATATGTAACATGTAATGTGTATGATATATCTTCATCTATTACACGTTACACATATTGTTACATAATACATAACATTCAATGTTTCAACTTTCAATTAATGGTAACCAGCAGCCTCATTCCAACCAACAAGCAACGGCGGATAGAACGGCGGCGTATGATGATGATGTTGTATTTTTCAGTGAAAATGAACAACTGGTTGCCTTTATCTTGGCCCTTTTTACAATAAAAAATTACAACTAGAGTAAACTATGTATGTCTTTTGTATGTTGTAAAATTCTTGCTCAGATGGCTTGAAAGTGAATGTTTATATGATTCCTTGTTTCTTACTCTTATTCTTTTGAAATTACTTGCACTAATTATTTTACCCTTCTCGGATTTGAAATAATTGTTTCACACTGGCAATACGACGATTTGACTTATTATTATCCATCGCCCTGTAAATCCTAAAGACATGTGTAATGTACAATGTACAACGTACAGTGTGTTTGTGCTCTTTCTGCACAAGTATATATATTTTTTTTGGAGGATTGAACTGATTTGGGTTTTGGTTTTGGTTTTTTTAATACTTCGTGTACACACATAAAATATACGTACAAAGAAGAGAGGCTTCTTATCTCCTGAGTCCTGAGTTGGAAGTTGGAGTGAATTACACGAGCCTTTTGATACAGACAGCGTGATGAAGATAAAAAAAGTGAAACAAAAGGTTTTCACATTTCGGCTATTCTTTTCTCTTAACCTCAAAAAAAAATAAAAACTTTTTTTTTATTGTTTTAATGTCTAAAAATAATAAGACGAGGAGGGTAATGTGTGTATAATGTATAATGTAGAATGTACTGTATTCATAATTCACGGTGCATTAAAACTCACTTCTTTTTTGAAATGAAAATTGGCAAGTGTCGTGCAGTGATGACAAAGACGTTTTTGAGGATGTTCCTTTTCGTGTCATGTATCTTATATCTTATGTACATTTATCAAAGGGTTGTATATGAATATATAGATTGTGTATGCACGCTTAAAGGGAGATTTCTAGCAGATATTTTGGTGTATTATTCATGTTATGTGGACAGTTATATCTACAGATGGATAGATAGACAGATATAGATATAATTTATCATGTCATGTTGACAGAAACTTTTAGCTTTTAAATTCTAATGGCAGGGACTCAGGACTCAGGATGTGTAAAGTGTAGGAGATTCACAAAAAGACGAACATTTCACTGAGACATCAATTTTACTCAATTTCCCTAATAAATCATTCGACATGCAACGTTCTACAAAGTAGACTTATTCCGTCAAGTTTTTGAATTCGTTTTGTATTTTAATTTTTTAATCTAGTCACAGTACGTGTCAAATATTAAAGAATAAAAACGGTTTGAACATGATTCAAACAGCAAAATGACGTGTTTGGATTGGAAAATGGAATAAATTGAATATAATTTAACTGCTTTAAATTAATTTTAATTCAATTCAATGGAGGATTAGGGAAAGTTTCTATTTGTATTTATCTTTGTTTAAATAAAATGAAAATGTGTATCAATTGGTCAAAATTACTTTATTTTTTAAATATTTTCATTGAAAATTTGTGGTTTTCTACATATTTAGTATTTCCTCGTGTCCTTTCCTTTTACGAAACTTGTGATGGAAAATACGAGGAGTAAAAATAACTAAATTATACATTATTTGTATTTTTTGTAAGGAAAATCAATTATTATTAATGTTATTTTGAAGAAAAAAAAACTACTTTAAACTTTAAACGCTATCAAGTATCAAACGAATTTAATTTTAAAATTGTTTGCTGTATTTCATCGTCAGTGGTTAAGAGGCATTTGGAATTGAATGTATTTTAACTTTTAACACTTGGGGAAATTATTAGACGCTTCATCATGATAATTTCATTCATATAGAGAATGGAGAAGTTGGTATTTGTTATTTGACATATTTTGTATGGGTGTGTGTGTATCTTTGAACAAAACATGTTGCAATGCATCTTATCGCTATGTAAATACCATAAGAAGTAACAAGTAACGACTATTCAAGATCTGATTTACTCCGAGTCTCTTAACTTTTAGTGTACCTACTTCATTGTTCATTACGAGGGGTTGACGAGGAAAATTACACTTTGAAATAAAATATCTATTAAAGAATTGTTTGGTCGTGGAATGGATGTAAATATGTAAATACATATTTATTTATTTATGTGTGTGGAATATTGAGTATGGATATATGTATATATGTAAACATAAATTGAGTGTTGGAATGCGAATTGTGTAGGCTTGTCATATGATAAGCAAAAGTGGATGATGAGGACACTACAAAACTTGAAACAATGTAAAGTTGAAAAGATGGGGAATACATGAAACATCTATTATAATGTGGATTTTGTTAGGGCAAGACAATACTAAGATTTTTTTCGTTGCTGTGCAATATGGCAATATTCTCTATATATTCTCTATTCTTGAATTTTTTTAGCTTTATAACTTTCTCCAGTTTGGATTAATATAAATTACAAAGAAAGGTTCATGTAAATAATGAATTATGAAGTTTCAAATGAACATATTTTAAAATATTGTTTGTTTTTTCGTTTCCAGTTGCCCATACTTTAGAAATGAAATTGGGGGAGAGGAAGAACGGGTTGTTTGTTTGACAAGGTTCAAATCGAATAAGCCCGTGAGTCGAAATAATTTCCATCACACAGCATCTGGAACAAATATTGGAGGACATCATGGAGGACCTATTGATGGATCATCTAGTTTGGGAAGAGGGACTTCAGCTAGATCTGTACAAAATTCATTGGAAGGCACGTTCCATCGTCCAGCATCTGCTCGTGGACTCTCACTTTTAGAATGTAAGTATACATTATTATAATAAGTAAATAAATAAATAAAACAACCATCAATGGCTTTAAAAAATTACGAGTCAAGAGTTAAACTCTACTAGTTCACCTAAATAAAGTATCATTTTATTTTAATTTTGCTTTAAAAATCTTTTAACCATTCTTTTTATTTATTTTCCAGTTCCTGAAGGATCTACTCATTGGGTAAATGGTTCTTGTCCATTCAGTAAAACATTAAAAAACCAATCGGCCTTAGAAGCAGTGGATTTAGGAGCTGCCTACTACAAGAAAGCTTTTTATCGTCAAGGTATGAATAAACCCTAACTTTTTTTTGTACACTAGTTTTTCTTTGTTTGTAAGAGCATATTGAATCTTGAATCTAAATTTTCAAGACGGCACAAAATTGTCACGATTTGAATCCATCTCCTGAATTTCCGTTTGAGTTTAAAACTCAGTCACGTACTTGTAAATCAGGGTGCATATGTAATATGCACAAGGTCATAGTTTTGTTAATGAAACTAGTTAGAATTTGGGCTGGATGTTGCTAGTTTTGTATTGAGCTGAGCTGTTACAATTTACATTTTAAATATCACCCATCACATGGAAAGAGGAAAAACATTATTATTCATTTCCACAGCCTGTTCAAGTTTAAACCCTAATCTTTAGATTTACTTACTGACTTACGCAAAGATCTTTTTTTTTCTCAAGTTTCTGATGATGAAACGAACAATCCAATTTTCTTCATCTTTATTATCACAATTTAGGTTAATTTCATATTCTTTTGAACAGAATTTACCTATCCAACTTAAACTTGAGCAATGAGTAGGATGAATCACTACTATATTACTACATTAAATCATTCATGTTTAGTCTACGGTCTAGGTCTAAGATGTAAGAGGTTTTTCATCCTATATATCTATTTTATGTGTGTACATATGCTCAATATTCAATACTCAATGGATTGTGTAAAATAAAAACATAGTAAAAACATATAAACTTATACAATGTAGATAATTATCTGAGTATATTTACTACATATTTAAAAGGCATTATGAAAATTTTTCATTACACATTTTACTTATTGTTAGTCTCTTTTCTCTGTCTTCTTCTAGATGACTAAATAAACTTTGTTGATCCTTAAAAGGACGTATCAATTATTGACGTATTTTGCATAAAATAGCGAGAGGTAAATAAAAGTATTGAGCATTGAGTATTGGTATTGATATTTACTATTTACACTTTACACTTTGCTAAAGACCACCCAAATAAGTATGATAAATATGTACATTGTACAATGGACAAGTGTAGATTTGACACTTGAAAAATCTATCACATTCAGAATTTGATGAGTATTCATTTATACACAAGATATAGTATATTATTATGAATGTTGAATGTCATCTGTCATATTTAGATACTATTTACCATATGGTGTGGATAGATTTATTACCATTATTAACTTTATTTATTTATTTATTATCATATTCAAATTTTTTTTAAAGAAAAAAATGTATCACTTTTAAATGAAGAATACATCAACAGAGTCTAGTCTATAAACTATGAACTATAAACGGCACAGTCAGTCAAAGAGCAAGTGGTCTAATCGTAAGTAATGACTGAAGCGTGGGTGCTTTTTTAATATTATATACAAATTATCATAGAGAACAGACCAGAGACCAGAGACAGACACATTGTATTCTTTATTCTTTCATCAATTTCCAAGGAGGAGATGACTTGTATGTGGGCTAGGTTTTTAGTCATCGCGTCACAGATCATACAAGTAGTAATAAGTATTAGAAGTAGAAGAAGAATAAAGAATACAAAATACAAAGTAGAAGAAACATATATATATAATTGGGCCATGTTTTTTTTACTGGCATTCAAAATTCAAATCTAATCGTATGCAATGTACAATGTATAATAATGTATAGCATGTGCAATGATAAAGGTCGATAGTTGAAAGGTTAGTTAAAACTTTGTAAGGATGCATATCTAATTTATATTGCATGAATGAATGAGATTGGATTGAACCTACGAAATACAAACGTCAATGTTGAATAAAATGATAATGCCTTGTTCCTTTTATGACTGTGGTAGAATTCTTTTTGTCATTTAGTCGTATTATGTATTATTTGTCCATGTAATAATAATAAGATGAAATCAAATGAAACCACACCGAGTTTTTTTATATGCGTGCATAAAAAATATTACTTTTACCTTTTACCTACAGCTCACATTTTACATTATGTATTATGCACAATGCACATGATGGTACATGTTACACATTGTACATTGTTACATATTACGCATACTTGTGTACAGTGTACAGTGTACAGGTTAAAAATTTTGGTTGTTGAATCAACACCCGCCTCTATTAAGAAAAGGTCTATGTCATCAATTTTTTTTTGAAAAGAAAAAAATAAATATGGTGCACATATTCTCAATTGACATTTGCATTTACATAATATAATATTATGTATTAAAATGTATATACACACATGTGTAATATGTAATATGTAGCATGTACTTGTTGAACACATCTGGAAAGGTTTTAGATTCTTACATAGTTTTGAATGTTTCTACATGTTGTGTTGTAAAAAGAGTAAAAAGTAAAAACCATTGTAGTTTCACTGTAGTAGTAACTTTTTTTATGATGAAACAGTGTACTAAAATTGTGTATAAAATGACAGATATTGGTAGACAAAAAAAATCAGTTCTCTAAAATGATTGCGTATAATGTGTATTGTGTATCTATATGGTAGTGGATATTCGAGATTGAGAGTAGAATGTAGATTTGAAACAGATTTCAGACTTACATAAAACATAAAATGGTGGGACCAACAGGACAAAAGAAAAATTTATAGTGGGCATAATATTTTATATTATGTGATGAGTAAACTTTTAAAAGATACTATACGATCTACGATATTTCACTGATGATGAAATATTATAGTTTATAGTAGCCTCCTAGTTGCAGATAGAGAGATGCACAATACACAACTTACATAGTCAACTAAAACTATACGAGTAGGACTACGAGTTGACATTAAAAACATCTATGTACTCTTTTCTACATAAAATATTGTATAATAATGTATAATATATACTGTGAGTGAACTGTGACTGTTAAGCCATGTCTATATGTCTGCATATTATACATAATATATTTTATATTGCAATAATAATTTTATTATAAACAAAACAAAAACTAGGATGTAGAGAGTAGCCCTAGTACCGTTTCATGACTGAGTTATAAGATCAAGTTTTCAACTTTTGATGGCTTACAGTGTAAAATGTACAGTGTTCAGTTCAAGTTTGGTCGGTGAACATTTGCATCCATAGTTATAAGTTATAAGTTACAAGTTACAATGTAAGTATTACATATTATGAGCAGTGAATACATGCTACATTCATGTTCTACACATTACACGTATGCGTATAATGTCTAATGTCTAATATTTATTAGTTATTACATGTGTGTTGTTCTATGTCATTTTTAAAGGTAGTAAGTAGTAAGTAAGGAGTAAGAAGTATTATTATTATTATTCGTATATCAAGTGAGTAGTGAGTAGTCAGTCCTCGTCATGTAATATAGAGACATGAACATGATTTTATCCACATCCTTATCCTTTCATGTGTGTTGTGTGTGTATTCAATATTCAATATTCCGTATAAAGTATACAGAGTACAGAGTACAGTTTACTTACAACCCATCCCATCACACCATACCATACCATACCACATCAAATCAAACCATATGTACATAACACATAGTACATGTGCAATAATTGCAAGGTCGAGATGTAGGATACAAAATACAAACATATATACATACGCGCATTGTATTGGATTGTATTGTAACAGGATCAGAACAGAGATTAAATTAAAATGATGATGAACGTCATCAATAGAAATGCTGATCGTAATGTGGTATTATCATTACTAATATTATTGCCAATAAACTACCTACAAAAAAATGTCACTTATTGGATATTGGATTGGATTGGATTGGATTTTTGGTTGGTTGTAGGAGGTTATTGTTGTTTTTTTGTTTTATGCAATGACAATTACACTCAATTTGAATAATAGATAGCAAAGAAATAACCAACACCATCATCATCATCATAAACAATAACAAATAACAATGCACTGTACACCGCCAATGCCAATAATGTATAGAGTATTGAATATTGAGTATTGAGTGTAGACACAACACGTCAAATAATAATCAATAATAAGAAAATCATTGCGTTATTTAATAATCATGAGCAATAGTAAAGAATGTAGAATAATATGACATTTCCCGACAACAGACACTTTAACTTAATAACTTAAGATGCCTTAAGAAGTTTTTGATTACTGATTTCAGAAAATTTACAAAGTCACGTGTTTGTATTTTAAAAGGTTTTATCTTTTTTGCGCATCAGTAAAAGTTTTAGTCGTCCTCAATCATGGTAATAATAATAGTTATTAATAGATAATAATAATTTCTTCTTTGTTTACTCCAGTTTGAATAATTGGTAATTAGTTTGACAGTTTTTGACTGACAGGCCTCACTATCAACTATATCAAGTTGAGTATTTTTCTATAATATTGCTGTAAAATATGAAAAAAAAAAAATAGGGCTTACAACCTTTCGTACAAATATTACGTAATACGTATTACGAAGGATTCAAAGAATATGAGAATATAATTTGCCGTTTCCATTTTCCATGTAATAAGGAATATGTAATTCTGTAGCAGTCATAATAATAATAATAATAAAACCTATTTTGACTACTGACATTTTGAACCCTGTTTGGGGGAAAGTAATATGAATAATTATTCTTTTTAGCTAAGCTGAGCTAAGCTGAGCTGTAGACGGAGATGAAAGGCTTGATTGGATTGGATTCTTTCTATTACTTTTGGTAGTTGGTACGAAGGAACTATGAACTGGGAATTGAAATCCAATAGTAATAATTACTATCATTATACTCTAGAACAGTAGAAAAATTACGTCACTCATGTATGCTCTATTTATTAGTTAATGTAGAATGTACTGTATACATATAGTATACAGTAGACGTACATAATACAGATCATTAATAGTCATCATTCAGTCAGTATGTGGAACGTTGAATGCCGAATGTAGAATGTCGAATGTGGAGTGAATGAACGTGTGCTCACCGCTGGAAGAAAAGTTGAGAATATTATCAAGATTTTAATTTTTACTTATGAAATATGATGGAGATCAATGATCAACGCACTACACATTGTGTGTAGTGTGTAATGTCTAGTGTGTACTATGTAATACGTACTACACGCCACAGTTCAGAACTCAGAGGGAGTCAACTAAAGAAGTGGAATAAAACGAACATGGATCACGTAATCCAAACTGTGCTTGAATGAGTAAATGAGGGAAAGAAAGAAAGAACGAAGGAAGGAACGAAGGAATGAATGAATGCATGAATGAATGAATGCATAATAATAAGTGAATAATAATGGTTAATGGTATATAAAAGTACTAATTATTAGTACTTTTATTATTGCATATTAAGTACATAATTCGTATACCTAGCAAAATGTGGATAATGTGTAATGTGCATATTGCCATTACATTTTATAGTCGACATTTGTATGAGTATCGTGTAGTTCTTCTGTGGTTTCTCATCATGTGTGTTCAGTGTACAGTGTACACTGAACACATAATGTGAATGTAGAGAATGTAGCTATAATAATGAATGTCTGATTGCCTTGGGAAAGCTAGAGTTAGATTTGGCTATTTTTCACAGAAATGCAGAAAATTGTATGTATAATGTATAGGTTAGTTTTAGTACGACTACTAAAACTACTAAGGGTTTTATTTCCTATTGATATTTTGCATAATTGGTATTATGTTCTTGCGAAAATCTCATGTTACTTCTGAAGAATCTACTGATGACTTCAAAGAACTAGTCATTTAACTTTAGTTAGATTCTCAATTCTCCATTACATTATATCAGAATATATCGATCGATCGATTAGTGAAAGATATACAAAATACACATCATTACATCATATAGTCAATTCGTCAGCTAATTACAGATATATGTAGCATTAAGACTGATTTACATGGCTATATGTAGCAGTTTCAAGATTCTAGATTCTAGATTCGAGTCATTTTGTATCAACTATTGTAAATTGTAAATGACGGTTGATGGTATTAATACATATTTCAAAGTTGAAGCAGCAAAGAACTTTTACCTTTTACTGGAGCAAATACAATTTTATACAATAATAAATAATATACTTGATACTTTGTACAGTTTTACTCTCGACTCTCGACATTCGAATGTTGTGCAATACAACTTAAATGGTTTTTAAAAGTCATCATTCTACAAAATTGTGCAGTAACCTTTATGATGTATCATGTATAATGTATAATAAACAGAGAAGATTAGCGTTCTTATGTTTATATAAACTGTTTACTATATATTTAATCTACATTGTATTGATGATATACTTGAAAAAGTATGAAATACACTGAAGCATGTGAAACATGTGAAACTTTGGAAGAGTACAAAGAATACACAGGCACAGAGAGAGAGAGTAGAGTTTGAGGGAATGAGTGGAAAATTCCATTTTTTTGACTGATAAAGTTGTTACTTTTAAATAGAAGCTAGTTGACTGATAAATTATTAAGGGAAGATCGAACACTTTTCTTGTCAAGTTTACTACCCAATTTATCCGTTTCATAGACGAGGGAATAATAGCATCTTCCTGCTCGCTTAAAAAGTAACTAACTAAGATTGTGTACAGCTCAAGACTGTAGACTCTAGACTCAAAATTCAAGAGTTTACCGTTGAACTTGTTCCGATTATGTATTATTATTATTATTATGTCTTCGGTGTCTTTAGGTAGAGAGTAAAAAGGGATTTTTTTTCCCTAGACTGACCAGTTTTTAAAATGATTTCAAACTACATACTATCTACCGTCTACTTTTGTATACATACTTACGGGCATACATACGTTGCCTTTAATCATATCACTAAGGAGTAAGGAGTAAGGCCTCTCTTCACTCTTCACTTTCTTCTTCACAAGATGAACTTTCCGAGCTCTAAGGGGCTCGGAGCTCGGAAAGAAATTCCAAGGAAAGATGCTACTAAAATAGTAAGTAGAATGTAGAATGGTCCTGTTTGGTGTTTGGTTTTTAGTTTTGGGATGGCAGGTGAGAGAAGGA
>JABASP010001682.1:0-26574 GCA_019776565.1 Sminthurinus signatus | reverse complement strand
ATATATTATTATGTTCTTTTGTACGTATTTTCTTGATAAAAGAATAAAATATAGTATAAAATATAAATTGAAACTAATAATAATCAACTTTCTTTTCTTTTTTTTTTTTTTTACTCTAATTTCATTTTAGGTGAACATACCCATAATGTTCCTTTGTCAATTTCCTATGCAACTGCTCCAGCCTTTACAGTAAAACAGTCAAAAAGTATTGGAATTCCAATTCTTGGACCATCATCTTTAACTACTCTTGGTGTAACTGCATACTCCCTTGGACTCGTAGTTGTATGGGATTTAGCTAAAGAAGTTAAAGAAGCTGTTGAATTTGAAGTTAATTATAAAGATTTAGAATCATTAGACCAATCAGAATCAACCTATAGTGGTAATTTTAATGACTTTAATAATTTCAATGATGGTCTATAGATATAATAAAACTGCATTCTTAACTCTAAGGATTAGATTATAATATTATTTTTTGTCAATGTTTACATTATTTTTTAATTCAATTGTATTTTATATTTTTAATATTTCTAGATATTCATTTGAAACCAAAAGAAGCATGGGTTATGGATATTTCTGATCCATCAAAATCAATAATTCCTCCAGAAACCAGTTTAAATATAACAGAAACATTAGATGATAAGATAATTTTATCTTCAGTAGCTGTATTAGGAGCTCCATCACTATCTAAACGTGACTCAAAGAAATCATTATCATCATCATCTACTACAATGATTCCTCCATCCGTCGTAGTTGGAGCAACTATTCATAAATATGGTCGTGATGATAGTGGAAGTGAAGTTGAGAAAGAAAAAGTCCCTGTTATATTAGTTTATGGTCTAAGTGGTACGGAAATTACGGATGAGTCTAGAGATATCAGTGCTACTGAAATTTTTAAAGCTATTGGAAGTACAGGAACACACCAAGGTATTTTATAATAATTTAATTTTGCTAGTATTTTATAAAAAAACACTTGCATTAAGTGAAATATTATTATAATGAAATAATTAATAATTATTGATTAACTTTGTTTTTCCAATTTATTTTTATTAGGAACGAAACAAGAAGCTCAGTTAACACAATCAGTTGATGGAGATGAAGAATTATTTATATCGTATATGAGTGAATCTGACATGAGCCTTTTTTCAGACATTACAGAATCCTCAGGAACTTTCATTTTAGATCAAAATCCTATGAGTGTTAGTATATCAAATACAAGTGGAATGGGAGGAGGAGGAGGAAATCTTCCAATAAAGAAGAAGACTTTCACACCAAAAAAAACTGACTCTACTAATTTATCAGTAGGAGGGAAAAGTAGTAAAGGAAGTCGTGGATATTTAAAACCTGGACCAAATGTGCTTATAGCCCAAAAAATTGATTTACCATTTGATTTAAACCATTGTTTTATCATTAAACACATGTTACCGACATTTGATAAATCTCAACTCATCGTCATTGTTGAGAGTAGTATTAGTAGTAATAATAATAGTAGTTGCAGTAATAATGATGGAGTTGATATTACAGAAGAAATGAATGAATCATCATCATCAATTACAGAAGAAACATTATTATGTATTTATGGAGCAATTTTAATTTATAATGTGAATGTGAAACAAGATAATAATACCAATATTACTAGTACTATTTCTCCAGCAAGTTCACCAGGAGTTGTTAGTTTAAATCATAAAAATCCAATGATTCGGAAAATTGATGACCAAAATGATTTAATTCTAACCGCCGCCGTAATACCACCGTATGTTACTGATGAACAACTAGTAGCATGTGTTTTGAAGAGGGGTGATGGTAAGAGAACTATTTTTGGTTTAAAATTTAAAAGCCTATAAATAAATCCTTATATGTTTATATTCTAATATTTGAATTTTAATATTGTTGTACGGTGTACAGAATTATATTGTTATTTATTCTAAAACAAAATTCTTTTCTCTTTTCTTTTTTACAGTTGCAATTTTAAATCTTAGTGATTTAGGTAAGTAAATCATTGTACTATGAATAATTATCATTAAAACTAATATGACTATGATTTCTAAAATGCATTTAATAAAACTTTTTTCTTTTGTTTTTATGAAATTTCTATCTATTTCAATAGTTCTTGTTCATCGGATTTCAAGACCATCACCTGATACTCTGATCACATCTGTATCTTATTGTGCAAGTAAGTTGGTGGTTTTAGTATAAATGGTTTATTACATTCTTATGTCTTGATAACGTTTTGAAAGTAAAAAAAGGTTTGTTTTTGTATAATGTATAATATTATTTTGATTCTTTTGTAATTTATAGGTTTAGAAAGGTTATGCTGTGGTACAAATAAAGGAGAAATTGAATTGTATTCAATTAATAATCATGGGGACTCATCAGAAACAGACTCAGAAAAACAAATTTCAATTTCAAGTGACGATGGTCATCTAGAGTCTATGGATGACAAGGATTTGGTGGACTTTACTAGTTCAAAAAAGAAGAAAAATAATCAATCGTCGTCTTCCTCTAAAATAGGAGCAATAACTCAATTACTTGCTAATAGTCCGTTGTCTTTATCCGTCTTGAAACAATTATTAGAATTAACTCAGTTTGAAAATTTAAAACCTGGATTTTCAGCAAATGTGCCTGGTATGTAATTTAAAAATTATTTTTTTATAAAATATAATATGTGTGGCTTATATTATGTTTACGTATATTATAGAGATGACAAGTTGTAAAATACAGTAATAGGAAATGGTAATACTAGTGCAATAGCTTATAGCTAATAATTATTGTATTTTATATTTTAGGTTGTTGGCAAAAAATAATTCAAGCTCAAAAGGATAGAAAACATCCACAACATTTACAATCTACACATGAGAGTGATTTTAATAGTACCACCCTTAGTTGGAGACTACAACGTAATAAGAATAGTAAAAAAGAACATTTAATTGAGCTCTCTCTTCCCCAATCCGTCTTAGTTGGTCATCTTGATTTAAAGTTTAATTTGGAGTTGGGAGTTGTTAATTTGCCAAAAATTGAAGTTACATTATATAAGACAGCCAAGTTAAAACCAAGAGGAGAAGCTCATGAGTCAAATGGAGTAGACAAGAGTATTGACTTTAATCAACTTAAATTAAATAGAAATCCTTCAAATGAATTTTTGAAATCCATCAATGCAGAAGTTGTCTGTGGTCCATTAGATTTGACACAACATGTGTAAGTGTAATAATAATATATAATATATAATATACTATGTTTTATGCTTTATGTTTATAGTTATTGAGATATTATTGAGATAATGTTCAAATATATAAAAGATAAAAGTGACAAAAAATTACTATGAAGTAATGAATAAAAAGTATACTAATAATTACTAATTATGGTGATTATAACTGTTTTCATTTGACAGGGATTTATCTGCTCAAGGAGGTTCAATAGTATTTACAAGTCCTACTCTAATGTTGAGTAAAGCACGGAATTTTTATTTACATATCCGAGCAAAATCTACTAAATCTTCAGACAATTCATCCTCAAGTGGTTCTTCTCATCTAAAGACAAAATCATCAAAAGATGGTTCATCCTCTAGTAAATCAGCAAAACTCTCTGCCTTTTCAAAATTTAGTAAAGGTTACAAGGAATATAAAGAAGATCCTTCAATTTTTTATCCTGGAAATCCGTTCCTTATGCAACATCCTATTCATAAAATGTCTGATAGTCCATTAATGCCTGAAACACTTGAAAAGAAAAAAGATTTTGGAGGATGTGATGTGTTACATGAAATCAGGTTGGAAAATTTATATGTGTATTTATTTCATAATAAAAAAGAACATTATGAGCATATGTGTGTGTGGGGAACTTCTACCTTTTCTCTTCTAATTCCTTCTTAGGATCTCTCTATGCTCAATACTTTTTGTATAATTTTGTGTAAACCATTTCTAATGCTTTCTTTTTGTACACTTTGTCTAATAGTATCACTGTCAAAGTCAATAAAAAGTCTTCCATTCCTCATGAAGAGTAAGTACTTTAATAACTATCATATGCATACTGTAAATGATACCATGTATAATATATACGCTTTTGTTTAGTATATGCATACATATTTATTATTTATTTTATAATCCAAATTGAATTTTAGTTGTCATTTGTATGTGTGTGTTTTGTTTTTTTTGTATGAAAACAGGCAAGAAAGAAGAATCATGTTAACATCAACAAGTTTTATTTCAAAACTTTTAAGTCTAGCTGTTTTTGAAGGAGAAAATGAAGAAGAAAAAGTTTTACAAGTCCAAACTCTAGCTTTAGATTTATTGGTGTGGATAGCTGCCATCAATTTATGTGGTCCACCCATATCAAAATCCAACTATCAATTAACTTTTATACAAATTATTCAAACCAAATTAAAAGAATTGATCCTTCACGGGATTTTATTTTCAAATCGATCAACCTCTCATACAAGTGCCAAATTATTAGTTCTTTGTATTGATTCTATTGAAAATTATCATAGTAAAGAGGATCGTGAACCTTTTTTATCCACTTTACTTCAAAGTCTATTAGAATTACTTCCATTTACAATCAATTCTGTTTCGGCGGGATCGTTACAGTGGTTTTTCCTTCTTCTCAACCGAGTACGGACTACTACTTCAGATGGCTTGAGCTTAACAAGTGAATCTTTATTGAGTCTTTTAAATGATGTCACAAATGAGCTTAATAGGAGAAAAGATCCTTATAATTCTGTTTTACGAACAAGATTTGGTTTGTATGGGAGTCCATTTGAAAGTGAACTGTTTGAAATAGAACCACCTCCCGTTAGTAAATCTACTTCCTCACCTTTAACATATCCTGGAGTGTGTATTGATAGTCAAAATATTAATTCTACAAATAACAACAATCTTTGGGGAACCTCTAAAGATTCAAAAGATGTAGATTTTAGAGATCTTCTAGTTAATGGAACTCCTATGAGATTTGGTAAAGTTGGAAATCTCTGTCCAAAACAACAAATACAAGGACTTTTAGAAGTTGAACCTCTACATTTCCAAGTGCATAGTAGTAGTGAGGGAATGAAAATGGAGCTTTTAAATAATGGGATGAATCAACTTTCATTTTCCCCGGCTGCTGGATTTACACAATCAACTTCATTTATGGATCAAACTAATATTATTTCTGGGGAAGGTTCTAAGAAAACTACGGATTCTGACAAAGTAAGTCCGGTAATAAAAAAACAAACATAAAATCATCATTATTATTATTTAATTTCTCAAGCCTTACAAGTTGAATGTCCAATAAATATAAACATATTACATAATATTGTATACAAGTACATATTTAAAATAAAAATCTTATATATTTTTCTTCCAAATTTAATTTTCTTTTCAAAATTTAGCATGAGCAAATAATGATGTTACAAAAGGCTCTTAAAATGGATGTAATGGAGGCCTATAGCATGAGGTAAATACATTAATAAAAGTAAATATTATTTTAATAAAAAAAAACAAACAAAATTGAGTATGCAAGTGAACTTCTACTTCTAAACTTTCTTGTTTGTTTTTGTTTATTTTTTCCAATGTAACGTGTAACTTGATAGTCCAATAATGTCCAACACTCTGGCTAATGCCGTTCAAATCCCAAATTGGGAAACCAGTACATCTACGCATGGAAATGGTAAGAATGAGTAATTAAATTATGTATTATGTATATCTTATAATATTATATTATAAAAGTTCAAGGTTATAACAATAATTATGTAGAAGAATAAAATAATGCTAATAATTTATAATATATTATTCTGTTACTCAGGTGAGATAAATGCTTTATTTAACCCAAAGTTAAATACTAATTTGAAGAATGTTGGAGTATTTTCTATGGAACTCAATTCAAGTTTATTAAATGGTGGACAAGGATCTTTAACGTTCTCATCTTTTCCAGGCTCAAATACTACTTCTTCCTCTATTGCCAAAAAATTACCAGGAATGTATAGTGTACATGGAAATCAAGTTGATCTTCAAAATGATGGAGGAATTTTTTCACCTAGCAATATATTTTCCATTTCTCCCTACAGCCCATATTCTAAAAGTAGTAGTACCCATACTTCGTCATTCGGAGGTTCTTCATCATCTGCTATAAAAAAGAAATATCCTGGAACGTCTAGTGGTGGAGCTGGTAGTAGTTCTAACAAAGCTCAAATAAAATCAAATCAACAACAACAACAATCTTCTTCATCTTCATCTAAACAAGAATCTAAACCTACAACTCCAATTGAAAGTGATAATCTTAAACTTTTACTCTCTCCATTCTCTCAGCTACTCTTCAATCCACCTCAAGTGAGTTTCATATTTTATATTACAATATTCTTTGAAACAAACAAATGGGTTTGTTCAGAAATCTGTTTATTGGTTTGTCGTATATCGTATATTTAATATTTATTCTAATTATATTCTCCTTATATGATTTTATTTTGTAGCAAGTGTTAGTGATAGATAGATTACACTCTGGTGCTCGTCGCTTTATTGTATTGGATTTTGGTTCTCCAGTTTTATTAACTGACATTCTTGTTCCATCCTCATGTGGTAAGATTAAATTTTATATTAAAATATGTTATCAAGTAGTAGAATATAATATGCCGACTATAAATAAAATATAAAATGAGAATGTTGATAGAATTTTAAAACCAGAATCTTTATATATTTGATTTTTAGATTTAGTTTCATTAGCCATTGATATTTGGCTTCATCGAGAGGAAGTTGACGGTAAAAAACAAAACATTTTATACAAATTACAACTTAATAATGGTATGTCATATTTGTAAAGTTTATGCATATAATAATTTTTGTATATTGTTTTTCAGGACAACGACTTGTTGTAGCTTCAGATATTGGTTTACGATCGCTAGTTATTAGTGATTTACAACCACCTCCAGTAGTCAGATATTTAAAGATTACAACTATTGGTCGATATGGAATGGGGACAACACGTTGTCGGTAATTAAGAAATTTCAAAATATATAAATTTGAAATATAAATAATATCAGAATGAAATACACGGGCTTATGCATTTCGATGTTGTTGTTTTTCTTTAAATTAAAAAATTTAGAATTCCAGTTGGTTCTTTCTTTGGACATAAAATGATACTCCCAACAGATATAAGATCTCCTTCTTCAGATGACTTTAAACCGGAAGATGTAAATGTTTTGAATCCAGCACAAATTGTATCACATCTTGCAATACTTTCAAGTCTCGTCGAAGATCTTAGTTGTCGATATCAATTAGCCTGTTCAAAATTAAAAAGATTTTTAGATCCTCTCTTGAAACCAGAAATATCTGCTCTTGATCATGTTTCTTATTATCTACCAAAAGGAAAGGAAAGAAGTAAACTTGGTTTGACTTCAGATACTGCTGTTTTAAATGCCTATCAAGAATGTATATTATTACAAAAACAACTGAATGTAGCCAAAAATGTAGTTCAAAGACTACAGAAATCATTAGCTCCATATCCTGTATTAAATGTGACAACTAATAATAGTAATAATAATACAAAGGATCTTAGTGAAATTTGTACAGATAAAATTCATTTAATATCAGAATTTTTAATTGAAAGCCTTTTGGGTATTTCATATATTGCAACATCTACAACTACTGTAACACCTCCCTACTCCCTATATTTTATGAGCCTTGACAACTGTCTTAATCTATTCAAAAATGTTTGTGTTTTGGAAAATGGACAAATGCAACTTTCAACTTCAGTTTTGATGTTAAGAATTGCTGGATTACAAACTTGGTGGGGACGATTTATTGCCTCAACTTTAAAAGATTTATTTTCATCATCAAATAATACAATTTTCCCACAAGATCGAGTTTTTATTCTTTTAGTTTATATGGGACAAAAGGCACTTTTAAATGGACAAAATATTAGTGTTTTAGAAGATGTACTGAAACTACTTAAAGATTTATTAGAACCAATTGATACTCAACAAAAAACTTCAGATTTTTTTCTCCGTTCAAAAACTGACATGACTCTACTTGGATGGGTAAATATGTATCTGTGTTACCTTTTGGATGGAGTTCCTTGGGGTTGTGGAGATGAAAATTCATTAAGGAAAAGAGATAGATTGGGACAAGATAAGGACAATATGTCATCATCATCACCAAAAGATTCTTCTAATTCATCAACCTGTTTACCATCATCATCTAGATGGGATTTTATTCAAGGAGAAAGTGCACTTTATAGAAGAATGAATGGACCAACCAAATCCAGTAGTGTTGGTAATTTTAAGAAGAGAATTCAGAAAAAGATTATGGCTACAAAACAAAAATTAGAAGAATTAGATAGTGTTGCTGGAATTGGATATGCTCAGCAATTAAACCAAACTGTAGGTGGATTGGGAAATCAATTATCAGCATTAGGTAAATTTTTGAATATAATATATTTTAATAATAATTAACATGAAACATAGTCGATACAATCAAGAATTTCAATTAAAATATTGATTACGGTTTAAGTATTAAAAATTCACTTTTTAAAATGGAACGTGTAAATATTTTCTTGTACGTTAAATATTAAAATAGGAAATAAATTGGAATCAATCAAACAAAAACATGCTTCAATAGGAAAAAATATCAAGCTTCAATCTTCTAAGGTACTAAAATATTTTAAATTTTAATTCTTTGCTTTTAGTACTATTATAATGTTACATAATTAATTCAAACAAACACTAATATAATAATATAACCTTTGAATTTGTTTTCTTCTTTTTTTTTTAAATTTTACAGCACTTTAAGGATTTATTGTGAGTACTATTTAATGGATTACACATTTATTCATTTTGTATTGATTTTTTATGTATATATTCTCATAGCTTTTGTTTATTAAAATACATTATACTTTAATAAACAAACGTATTATTTTGTCTATAGGCAAATACGAAGAAGTGAAATGTTATTCAAAAAACTTGGAAAGGAAGGAAGTCGAGAAGGCGAAATCTCTTCATTGGATATTGATATCAATTTAAATCTAAATCCTCAGCTTTGCCTATCTGTAGCTAAGAGTCTTGCTACATGTATTTTAAGGATGGATTCAACTTGCCATTCTGATTTGTTTTTAATTTCTTGTAAGTTTTATTACATTTATTAAGTTTATGCTACCAATAAACACCATTTTGCTTTGAAAATTGTACATATAATAATTTGATCTAAAACAAGAACTGTGTGTGCATACTTTTATATATCAAGAGTTTAACTGTAACTGTACATAAACTGATCAAGTTCTTTCCATATTTTTTATAGTGAAAGCTTTGGCTAAAATTGCAACATTTTCAAAACCTGTATTACCATTAGGAGCAATCTTTGATGAACAACAACTAGTTAGTCTTATATTAACAGCAGTAGGCCGAGATAATTTGGATCAACATAATTGGTCTGCTGGCTGGGTAACACATAGCATTTTCACTCTAATTTTGGACATTTATGAACAAGAAAAATTTAATCCAAAAAGAAAAGTCGTAGAATCTTCAATCAATAATGCTGATGATTCAACAACAACAACTGGTACTAGTAATTTCCAGGAAAATGAACAACAACAACAACAACAAAATTCTCAAATTTCACATCAACCTCCAATTTCAAATAACATCATGACTACTACTACCATTTCTAATCATGTTGGAGGTTTATTAGTAGATCCACAAATAAATCAGAGTCAAGAAGAAAGTATGATAGTAGATGATGTTGTGGATTCTGAAAATTTAGATATTTTAAGTGGAATTTCTATGGAATTGGAACCAACTGGAGATTCAGAAGATTCCGAATTTGATGAATTTTTAAGTGATTCTTATTCCTTTTCAAGTCAAAATACACAGAATGGAACACAAAATGTTGGAAATATTAGTAGTAGTAACAGTAGTAAAAAATCTCATCTTTCTAAAAAACTTTCACCTTGCCTAACTACTGTTTCAACGGCCCTCGATTCTCGTCTTGAGACGGGTGTGCTTTCTACTACAGAACTCAGATTAAGAACTATGGTAAATAAAAGTCTATAGTAATTATTATTGTTCTATTAATGAAATGAAATATATGAGTATAATATTTTGTTATGCTTAAAATATTATTGATTAAGTATCATGTTAATTTTTTAAATTTATATTTAATTTAAATTACAGGCTGTTGTGGATTCAGAAATTTTAGTATCATCTTTATCAAATCCTATTGAAATTCCAGCAGAAATTGCCAAAACAATCAAATCTCAAAAAAGTACAAGTACACCAGCATCAGAACCTATTGATTTTTCTACTACTAGTATAGCTTCTTGTAAATTACTTGCAAAGTGCTTTGACCAAATTTTTGCATTGACGTCTTCATCATCTGTATGTATTGAACGAGTTTTACAATTATGGTTGAGTATCAATGGATCTGACACTAATTTTAGTATTGAAGATGTCCCAAGTATACCATTGAACCAAAGCTCTGTAACTTCTTTAATGCAAGCCTTTTCAAAAGATACTCCAATAAGTATCCAGGAATGGGGACAAGCTTTCCAATTTCTAACATTTGCTGCAAATCAAAAAGGAGGAGGAGAATCAGATAATGAACCCCTTGCTAATTGGTTATTTATTCTTAAAGATAAAAATTTCCCAGAAATGATATTAAGATTTATTTCAAGTAGTGGAATGAACTACCAAAAAACTCATCTATTGTCAGTTGGTCCAACAATTGCACAATCTTTTTAGTAAGTGAAATATTTTTCATAAAAGTTTTTTAAATTTAAGATATTTAGGATATTTTTAATTATAGTATTATAGTATTTTATTAGTAATCATTAATTATTATCATAATAATCATATTGTATAATGTATAATATTTATATTTTTTGCGTATATCTTAAAAATAAGTAAACTTTTTATTCTTCTTGTTTCTCCCCCTTCAGTAATTTTCTCTTACGAATGCGGGAGTTGAGTAATGGAACACCATGGGTTTTAGCTCTCAAAGAAGTCATGTTAAGAGTACTATCTTCATTTCTCTCTGGAGATCGAAATGGACCATTTTTATCACAAGAATTTGCATTGGATGCTTTTAACAAGTTTATTGATCGATTGATAGTTCCAGATTTATCCTATGAATCCGCAACAACAGTTATAAGTATCATTGAACAATTTATACAAATTCTTCATTTATTTGTATTCTTTCCAAATAAAATATCACTTACGGAAAAATCCATTGGTGGTGGAATTACTGGTTCTTTATCCACACCTCCTCAAACAGCAAGTTCAAACAATGAAGGGAAATTTGGAAAATCTCAAAATTTTGAACATATTATTTTCCGTTTAACTACTTTTATGAGTAACTTGGTTCAATTACCATACAAAAATCAAAATCAAGGTTCAACTGATCCAGAAGTAGACAAATTTTTAAAAGAAATGTCTCTATTATCCAAACTTCGAGGTTTCAGTGATGTTTTAACTGAGCCACTTAGCAAGTTCTCAGAAAATTCTCCACCTAAAACTATTGCTGATGTTGTATTGAAAATGGAGAAAACTATGAACAGAATATTATCCGTCCTTGCAAATCCGAATGGTATTAATTTAATAAATGTGTTGGTTACTGGTGATCTTTTATCTGCCTTCAAAATTATGGAATCTTCAACTCCAGCTACAGTGTGTGACTCGGTGATACATTTGTTTTCAAAATTGAGTTCAAGTGCCAGTGATTCTAGTTCTGCTGTAAAACCAATCTTTGAATTTCTATCTAGTAAGTTTGACTATTTTTAAAAGCTAATATTAATAATAATCCATGTTTATTTATTTATTTTTTTTTATTATGATATGTTTTTGATGTAACACTTTTATAACTACTAATAAAACACTTTGTGTTCTTTTACCATATAACCTATAATAGAAACACCCTATGAAGATTTCTATTGTCCACTCCATGTTAGTGAAACTTTCGTCCTATTACTTTTGAAAGTTATCAGTAAACCAGAACATTTAAAGGAATTTTGTGCACTAAATTGTGTTGAAGTAAGTTGTAATAATAATAATATAATCTATATGTATGTATTAATTAAATTGAAAGCTCAACATAGTTGTATGACATTGTATCATGTATTATGTTATATCATTGTTCATTGTACAATATAATAAAATATATGGTTTTCTATTTATAAAATGTTTTTCTTTTATAGTCTGTTAGTCAAAAACTCATCAGTAGTACAAGGAAATTCTTTAGTAGTCGTCCTACGTAAGTATTTATAATTCTATACACAATAATAATAATGTTTCAAAATATATAAAAGATATTTACATTATATGATTACTTTTACTACTACTTGTACTATAATTTTCATTAACTTTAAACTTTATTTTAATTTTTAATACTGTTTTAGATTTGTCTCAATTTTAAGTACGTATATCGGAAGAACGGAGAATGTAATGTTTGGACAGAAAAGTAAATTCGGTCCCGATGTTGAATTACCTGATGGATTAATAAATGCAGCACCTTTAGGGTCGATTTATTCTACAAATCCGAATGGTAAATCATTTATTTCAAATGTATAAAATACATGGCATATATATTTTAGTGTAATATTTTGTAAATTACGTAATGTGTTGAATTTTTCTTCTGTTGCTGTATGATGTATTCATGTATTCTCTATTGTGTATTATTAATTATTATTGTAGCACACCCATCTGAAGTCCTTCTTTTACAAGCGACACCACAACATAGAAGATCTCGAACTCCAGTATGGTCGTTTCAATTTAATGAAGAAAATTTTGTGGAGTTAGTGGTTGTGCTACCTTGCGCAATTTTACTAAAGGAAGTACAAATAGTAATCCAATTAGCTTCAGCATCTGTTTCGAGTACCAACTCTTACATCCATACCTCAAGTCCCTCTGGAGTACAGATTGAAGTTTCAAGAGATAGAAATGGGTCAACAATCCCCTTAGGACCTCCGATCCAATGCAATTCAAGCTCAATCAATATTCAATTATCACAAACAGTGGCTCAGAAAGTATTGCTCAGACTATTTAAACCAAAAGAATCGAATAATTTGGGTCTTTCACAAATTAAATTATTAGGAAGTACAACTTTTAGTGAAGCCGCTCTTGAAGGTTTATCATCTTTGGATAGTGTCAAAACTTTAGAGTCCAGGTAAACATTAATGCAATATTTTCAATATACAGTATTTATCTTAGGATATGGATGAAATGATATTTTATATTTTAAACTTTCTCGTTTTGAATGGAATTAAAAATGATTCTTCTTTTTACAGTGCTCATTGGATTTATATATTGGATAAAGCTGTATCAAATGACGAGTCAACAGAAGTTATTCAAAGAGTAGTCAAAATTCCAGATATGTTAGAAACCTGTAATTCAATGCTCCTTGCTCCTGTTGCCAGTTTAAAAGCCCAAGAAGTTTATTTACCTCATCTACAAAACGTCTTATTTTCTTTTGGTTGTTTAAGGAGGTATAATATACAATATAATATATTCATACTACTAAATATACTATTATTTATAATCACTAAACAATTACTAATAGCACTATACGGTTTCACTACGGTAATACAAGTATAAAAAACATTTAAATAATTAACTACTCGTTTTTTTTTTCATTTTCATTCTTAAAGGGAGATAAGTGAACAATTAATGAGTGCACTTCTTGGCCCAATCCATAAAGCAATTAAAAGTTCAATGGTAGCCAATGCCAATTCACAACAAGTTGGAATTATTTCACAACTTCATACTGTGATCGAACTCATTTTTAAATTATGTACGGATATTCCACAATGGGGTTTTGACAATCTGATTACTTTGATCAAATTTTTGGAAACTGCAGCAGATGAATTTGACAACTCAATTGTTCCAGAATATGTCCATTGTTGTTCCGCTATTCTATATCATATTACGAGCAAAGGAAAACTTGATCTGTCATTTGTAGTTACACCTACATTACTTACGTAAGTATCTTTGTCTTTTTGTTCAAAAACATAATAATATTATTTATACATATAAAGAATAAAGATATTATGTATAAGTTTGTGTGTATATGAAAATGCATTTCATAAATTATATTAAATAATATAAATTATAAATAATTTATGAATTTATTTATATTCCAGGAAATTGTATAATTGGACTTTAAGTTTAGATGAAAAAAGTGCACTTAAAAAGACATTAGATAATGTTATTCTATCCTTTTGCTACAATAAACCTTGGTTGTTTGTCTATTTGATGTATCTGATGAATATGATTCAACCATTTGATTGGATCGGTAAGTGTGATGTCCTATTTTTATTTTTTTTACTTTTATTACATAATAGTAAATCCTGTCTATTATGTACTACAAAATTTGTGTTTTTTGTTTTTATTACAAATAATTTATGGATATTTACATTTGTAAATAAATGATTGTCATTTTGATTTTCTAATATATAGAACCAGAAAAATGTATCCTTCAGGAAATCCAATATGCATTTGAAGAGGGTCTCATTTGGGATCGTATTGAATGTCTTCCACCAAATCAAATTTATAGTTTAAATCCTAGAGTTTTAATGACTTTGAGTAAAGCTAGTCAGAGTCCTACTTCTTGTAATATTCTTCTTCAATCCCAGTTTTTAATCCATCTGAATGCGGCTATAATGGAGTTTTGGAATTTTTGGACAAATAAATGGTTTAACACTCAAAAAAATGAAACAGAAATGGCTTCTGAAACATCAATACCGACAACTAATCACATAATTACGATTTTGGAATTTTATGGTGAACTCTGTACAGTTAATACTTTTAAGAATTGGTTTGGAAGTTCAGAGGGAAATGTTTTTATACAATCCTTACTTTCAATGTTGAGTATTATGCCTGGAGCTTTGAAAGCAAGTTATTTTGGAACCAATCAAACATATTTATTAGAGTCTACACTCATTAATTTCCTCACTAAATTTTGTGCTTCTCATCCACCTAATCAGAAAATTATTGCCAAATATCTGATGGAAATTCTTGGAAAACAAAATATTTCATCACATAGTAAGTATAAACATGAATCAATCAGGAATAATCATTAACCATTATTGATTATTGTTACAATGCATAATCTTGACTTTTTAATGACTCTTTTGCGTCATAATTTCACTTGTTTGTTTTCTTTTCTTTTTTCTTGTAGAAGCCGTATTTCTCCATTCAATGTCTTCTTTTTGTCGACGTCTTCTCATTCAACTATTATTAGAAAATGAAAAAGTGGTTATCCATATCAAAAGTATAACAAAATATCCACTTCGAAACCCACCAACTGTGCTTTCTTTGTCTTCACTTCATCCAAGTTTTGGTGTAAATGGAGGAGATCGAATATTTCATATGAGTACTCATTCATATATCTATGATTTGATGAAATTTATTGAACCCTTCGGTATAACTTTGGAGAAAATTGCAGCCAATTCAGATCCACAAAAATTTCTATCCATACTGAAAAAGGAACAAGGATTAATTGGTATAAAAGATACTTTATATATTATATATTTTAAAATTTTAATCCTGTTTTACATATATAATATTTCATTATAAAATAACAAAATATGCTATGAAGTAAAAAATATTAATCCTTTCTTTCTTTGTTTTCCTAAAATGTCTCAATATTTTATAGAAGCTGGATTAGAAATGATTGATCAAATGCAATTATCCATGTCTGGGAATGCTGCAAAAGATAAGAGAAATCAATTGGAAACAAAACGTCCTACAAAAATTGCAACCAAAAAATTAAAACAAGAAAATGGTTTAACATTTACTGATAAAAAGGATGAAAAAACTAAAGGATCTTCACTTGTTAGTGAAATTATTACAAATATTATATGTATTTATAATAATAATTATAATAATAAATAAATACATATTAGAAAATAGAAAATATTATAGGCTACATAATACCATGATATTATATATAATTTTTATTACATTTTTCTCTCTTTATTCTAGATTTTGGAATCTGAAGAATTTCCAGACGTCCAACTTCCCCTAAATTTAACTTTAGCTACTATTTTTGCGGCTGTTAAAAAGGATAGACCTGATACATTTTTAGATACTTTAAGTTTTACTATTCGAGAAACGGAAAATGTACCTGTACAGGAAGGTATGTGTTTTATTTTTATTATGTTTTGTAGTTTATTTAGTTTATTCATTTATTATACCTATACAAATAATTTTGAAAATTAATTACTGGAAAGTAGTAATAATAATTATTATCATTTTCTCCCAAGGTTCTCCTGTTTTAACTCCATCAAGTTCAAATACTGATATAATGTCATTGAGAGAATCTGGAAAAAGACAAGATTCAATCATTCCTGAAGTATTTAATGTATTACCACTTCCTTCCACCATAGAGTAAGTAATTTTTATTACATTTGATTTGTTTTATAATGCATTATCATCATTATACATTATTACATTTTGTGATAAACATTTTTATGAAATGAAGAACATGTTACAGATAATATTGTATCCTGAGATATATTGTGTACAGTATAAAATAATAATATTGCCTTTGAATGAATTATAATAACAGAGTTTTCAGCCGACTAGGAGGTCTAGGACTTTTAGCCAAAAAAGGACTTCTTCCTGTTGTATATCCAGATCTATTACGTCAAATTGCCATCGGTTCTAAATTCACAGGAAATGTCGGACTTGTCACTCATAATGTTGATAAAGAAAGTCCAATTGATGATGCTTGGGTCAAAATTGAAGCGGATGATGTATATGAAGAAATGATAGATTCAATGAATATGGGTATTGGAGCTTCTAATCCATTGAAGAAAACTGCCATGTCAATCCAAAGACCATTTCCACATCCAAGTCCTGGAATTCCACCTCATTCTATGGCTGCATTTGGACTTTTCCTTGGACTTCCAAGATTTTCAGAAGTTTTATTAAGAGAAAGAACCGGAGCACAATGTATGCTTCGTTTAGTCATGGGTGTAACAGATGATGCTGATGGAAATGATATTTTTAGTTCAACAATTGCAAGAAATCTCCCAACTTTACCATTCTCAATCTTAAAAACTCTATTAAATTTACTCCCTGTCAGTTCAGAAGAAGGAAGTCAACTGAGACGTGCAATGATAGATATTAAAGATATTCATTTCATTCTTGCTTGTCTTGCTGTTTTTACTCATCAAAATTATGAAAATGCTAGGTAAGTATTTGATAGACTTTTATCTTATAGTATGTCTGTAATATATAATGTATAATAATAATGTTTCTTACCTTGTATTTTATGTACCATTTTATGTCATTCATGCACATATACGAATTATTTTTCTAATAATAATAATTATAATAATCTATAATGTTGCAGAGCTTTTGATCTTGGTCTTCAACATGAGGTATATTTTTTATTTGATTGGCAAAATAGTATATTATAATAATGTATTTTTTCTATAAATATAAATAATTAACTACAGAATCTACCAATAAACATAATATGTATTTTTTTTAACAAGTTGGTAATTGCTGCAACAAAAGCACAAGGTGGAACATTTTCGGAACGTGGGAAATCTGATGATAAATCCCATATGTATTGGGCAAAAGGAACAGGATTCGGTACTGGTAGTACAAGTAAGTTTTATTTTATTACTTTGTAGTTTCCATATTGTTATTCTCTGTACCCTCTACTACAAGTATTTACGTGAATGTAAATGAATTTTGAATAGTAACAAAAATATGTTTGTTTTATTTCATGAATAGCTCAAAACTGGAATATAGAACAATCTCTTACCCTAAAGAAAATGGAAGAACAAAATGTGACTAATTTACTAGATGTCTTATCGTCTTATATTGGTACGAATAACATTTATGTGTATAATCATAATTCTATTTTATTCCTTCTTTCTTTTTTTAAAATAATGAAGAATGACTAAAGAGTGGCAATATAAATAAATGTTTGATTGTAAATGTTGTTTATTTTATTTTTTTTATTATTAGATCCCAAAGTTAGTAGTTTAGTTCCTGAAGATGTTAATGATTTAGAAGGCGAAAATTCTTCTTCCGTTGCAAGTTCTAGTGTGAATCATCAACTTCCTAATGAAATTACAGATTTATTAAAAAGTTCCTCCTTATTTCCTAGTATTGCCAGTTATTTACGAAACGACTCAGTTCTCGATATGACTCGTCACATACCATTGTACAAGTCACTGATGCTGGTTTTAAGATCTCTAGTTTCTAATCAAACGACAGCTCAATTATTATTACCATCAGAAGCTAAATTAAAAGGTATCTACATAATATATTATGTACTACTGAACATAAAAAATATATATTATTTTGGTTCTGCATTCTTGTATTTTATTACTATCAGTTTTAGGTTTTCTATAATTAATAATTAAAATTCTCATTGTAAATTAGCAGGATCTTCTTCTTTGTCAGACGATCAATCATTGACTTGTTTACTATCCAAAATGAAACGAATTGTTGATGATTATTCAAGAAGACTTACGTAAGTCTCATAATATTATACTTACTGTGTTTAACTTGTATATCCTATGTATGTATATGAAATGCATTTGAAATTTTAATTAGCATGAAAGTAAGATCATTTTTTTGCATTATATACTTATTTTGTACTTTTATATGTTAGAATTAACAGCAAGGGAAAAAATAAAGGAAATAAAACTACAAACAAAACGACTCTAGACGATCTTGAAGACGAAGGATTGGCTAATCTCATTCCTGATATCCAATTAACAGCTGTACTTGTACAGGTAACTTTATAGTATATCTATTAATTATTATTTTTACAAAAATATTAAACCCATGAGAATGCTCAGAATGAGAAATAATGTTCTCACTGTGGTTCTAACTAAGTTTATATCAAGGCATATATTTAATGATATTTTATTTTGTTGTTGTACTTCTTTTTTTTATCATAAATAAGAAAACCGTTGATGAGTTGGTATCAAAATTCGAATTTGGAACTGACATAGAAATGCAAGATGATAGTCAAGAAGAAAGATTACATGTTCCTGTTGTTAAAACTATTGAAGAAAGATATCTAGAGGAAATGAAGAAACATCAATTTGGTAATTTTATCATAATATTAGATTGCTAATAATGTAAATAAAAAGAAGTTTTTAAAAATATTTACAAAGATAAAATATTTGTAATAATAATTTACAAAATTGATTTACTGTTATTAATTGTTATTTATTTTATATTTGTTTTTTTTTAGCCTATTATGACATGATTACCGAAGATGATGATACAGGAGGCATTCGTTTTTCACTTAGTTACCATTATGAAGGTTTAGCAAGAAATAGTTGGACACGAAATTCGCCACAAAGACTAAAGAGATTAGCTCAAGAGAGTATTACGCTCTCACACTCTCTTCCAATTGCTTATGGCTCTACCATTTTTGTTAGATGTGATACAGATCGACTTGATATTATGAAGGTATGTATGTCATGGTTTTTATTTTGCATTTTTCTAATTATTATTATTAAACTAGAGTGTATTATTATGTTCTAATTAATTACTGGCACATCTTATGCGTTTTAAAATTTAATGCTTTACTTAATGTTTTATTATTAGGTTCTAATAACTGGCCCTTCAGGAACTCCTTATGCCAACGGTAAGTAGTAGTTATGAAATAATTCCGAGTAATGTCCATTGTAAACTTATTTTCATGTATCAAAAAATGTTTTATTATTTTATAAAATTGTAAAACTCATTATAGATAGAAGATTTAAATGTATTTTGTTTTTTTTTTCAATTTCAAAGGTTGTTTCGAATTTGATGTCTTTTTCCCAGAAGAATATCCTAAAACACCAATGGTAATATTTTACATAATATTTTTTCTAAACATAAAACATAAGTTTTAAATCTTGTAGTAAAGCATCTTTTGTATTTTATTTGTAATTTTTCATAATCTCATGTATTTCCATAGATGATCAATTTGGAAACAACTGGACGTCAACGTGTTCGATTTAATCCAAATTTATACACTGATGGAAAAGTTTGTCTAAGTATTTTAAATACATGGCACGGCCGTCCAGGTAAAATTTAATTAATTTAATATCTCAATAATACTTCTGATCCCATTTTATTTTATTTATTTATTCTAAAACAACTATACGACTAATGAAGGTCTATTTTTATTTTAAACCTTTTGTTGAAATGTCTGATATTTAATATTTCATAAATTCTTGTATTTGCAGAGGAACGCTGGGATCCACAGACGTCTTCACTTTTACCAGTTGTTGTGGCTATTCAATCCTTAATTTTGAATGCAGGTATTGTTTACACTACAAACTAAAATATTATATGTCTTATATATAATACATTTTATATTTAATCACAGTAAGTTATAATAAAAACATTACTTTTTTTTGTCAGACCCATTTTTCAATGAACCTGGGTTTGAAAAATCAAGAGGAACTGAAGCTGGAGAAAGAAATTCTAGAGAATACAATGCTGGTATGATTTTTATATATGTATATTTTAGCATAGTATTATGAATATTAGTAAAAATCATTATTAGTTATGACTTATGACGTTTATTTTTTATATTTATTTATTTTTTCTATCTCTCTCACAATTATAGGTATTGAAATTGCAACTGTAGAATGGGCAATGTTAGATCAAATAAGACATCCATCACCATGTTTTAAAGATGTTATACAACGTCATTTTTGGATGAAGCGTGGAGAAGTTATAGCTCAATGTGAAAATTGGTTAGAAAAGTTAATTGTTACATGCCGTAATGATAAACGGGCTGGAAAACATGTAACTGGAAATGCAGATCCTGTAACAGTGTTTAAAAATAATTTGTCCCAACTTAAAAAAGAATTTGATAAAATGGTTCCACCTGACGGTCTTGAAGGTACTTAAATTGATAATAATATATTTTTCATCATAATATCTTACACATTTTTAATTTTGGGGTTTTGAATAAAAGTATAAACATTAAATACTATCTTATATTTATTAAGACTTGGTTGATTCTACAACTATAACAACTTCACTTTCAAGTCAACAAAATTCCACATTAATAACAACAACAACAACAGTTCCAGCATCTTCTTCAACTGATAGTATGGATTCCTCAACTACAGAACCAACAAATAATAAAGAAAATAATGGAAAAATCCTTGTAGCAGACCCCTCAAATACTAACAATGATGATCAAAATGACGATGAAGTTGACGATGATAATATGCTGGTCGAATAATGAAAGATGAAGAAAAAATAAGAAAAAACAGACGCAAGCAAAATGAGTGAATGAGTGATATATTATAATGCGAGTATGTATACTAAATAAAAAAAGTAAAAATTACTTTGTATATTATGATAATTTATAATATGTAGTATGTAAGTATTATATTATGTTTGTGAATGGTCAAACTTTGTGTAGGTATATTTTTTTTTGAATGAAAAAATATTATATAGAATTAGAAACGAGGAGAGAAACCTACATTAATGACTGATATAATAAGCGTAAATTTACGTAAGTATATAAGTACCAGAGTATATAATAATATATTATTATATATATGTGTGTGTAGAAAAATAAGTATTGTTACATTATTTATACATGAAAAAAAAAATGCTTCCAGACCCCAGTACCAATAATATTAATTATATTAATTTCTAATTAGTTATATAATCCTATATAGTCTTCGACTTTATATTTACTTATATGACAGGATTAATTAATGGTTACATGAAATATTTATAATATGTATATGTAAGCAATTATATACTCTGTCGTTCTTTTGTTTCTTATTGTTTGTGAATGTTCAAGCATGCATACAGTATCCATAATTTATTATCCCTAAATATAGTATAAATATTATTTATTTGCTCTTCTATATATGTACATGTATTTCTATTATATGTTCATACTATGCCTATGTAAATTTAACTTATTATTATTATCATTCTTATTATAGCTCAACTCTGTAGAGATTCTATATGTAGAAGACATATTTACGATTGGTGATTTAAAGACAGTGATTTAGCAAAAAAAAACGTTTGAATTATTGATGAATTTCAATTATACTACCCATTATTGTTTTATGTTTATAAAATGATCAATAACTTGATGTGTGTGCTATGAATTTGTTTTTTTGTTGCTTTTTGATTTTGTTTTATTCATTATTATTATTATATTATTACATACTTTTAGTATATACTTATATAATATTATAGGAGTCATTCATGTATAAATAGCAAAAGGAGCAATTTATTGAAATTGTTGTGTAGTCAACAACATTATAAATGATAATTATAATGATGTATTAATCAACCTTATTGTACATGAATTTGTGGATTATATATATTACACGTAGTAATTATTATTATTTATTTATAATTTTCATCTTCAAAAAAGGAACATCTATATAATATGTATGAATGAGTATAAATGTAACAAAACCAACAAACCACATTATTATTATTACAATATTGTATGCAATGTTATGTACATTTTTTTAGTATCAATTTTGTTTTGATATATATTATTATAGATAGAGAGAGTGATTTATGAATTTACAATAATAATAATATAGTTGTATAGATAATATTTATACTATTATGATATGATGTTGGTAATTTATATAGAAGAAATGTATACCTGATTTGAAGATGAATATAAAAAGGAAAAAAAAAGAAATTATATATTATTGTTTATTAAGCAATATTACCAATAATATTTTGAAAGTGAGAAAAAATAAGAAACCATTACTTTGTTGTGCATATATACAATAATATATATATCTACTTTGCGGTATTTATTTATAGTATGTTATGTTTGTATGTAAAGCAAAAGAAGAGGACGGAAAAAACACATGTGTATACATACAGAGAGATACAAAGTAATAATACAATATTATTGTATAAATAAAATAAAAAAAATAAATTCCTGTGTGCCTATTCACAAATTATAGACAAGAAAAGAAAAGAGAGAAAGAAAAATAAACGAATCTAGTTTACTATCATATAATATTAGATGAATAGAAAACTACTTTAATTATAAATTGTAATACATATGATTATACTGTTGTACATATATACCTATTACCTATATAATATAACTTCAGAAAAAAAAATTTATTATGAGAAATGAATAAGTAACATGCATATATTATTATAAAAAATAATGATAATAAAAACTACAAAATGTTCTGTTATACAAAATGACACAGAGTGAGAACGTTTTATCCCTAAAATGTAGTTAGCAACCTAAAATTAATCATACATATGAATTACACATAATAATTCTATCATTATCATTTTATCTTTAATATTTAGCTAAATAATATTCATAAAAAACGAGAATTATTTTTTGTACCGTCTCATTTGGTACATTTTTTTCTCTTCACACACCTTTTTTCGGATATGTACTTTTACACACACGAACAAAAAGTATCAGAAAAGAGGTTTACTTGAATATCAAAAAAGACACAGAAATTAGAAAAAATGTGTCGTGATTTTCCATTTTCCATTTTATAATATTTAATATTTAATTATTTTCGGAGCAAGTTTTAATCGTAATTCCATCCAATTATTACTCATCAATTCATAGTTTAAGAAAAAATATATATTATATAATAATTGTGATTTGGTCTTTTGTGAATATATAAATAGACACTGTGTGAAGAAGAAGAGGGACTCAATAAAAAAATACGTTTTTTTTTTCATTTTCTTCGGAACAATGGAAGCTACAGCCACTCCGACGCCTTCATTAACTTTAACCGAGGACAGTGTTGATTCTCCATCCACCTCAACAGATATTCAACCTGTGATTCTAAGATTAAAATTAAAAAAACCTAAAAATAGGGATAAGAAAAAAGTAGTGTGGTCATCAGACACAGTGGATAATGAATCAATGGGGAAGAAAAAATCCAAATGTTGCTGTATATATGAAAAGAAGCATAAATTTGGTGAATCTTCAACTGAATCCGAATCGGATGATGATTGTCAATGTCATGGACACATTCCTGATCCTAAAAGTAATACTAAAGGTGATGTACATGAACCTCAAGAGGATGGAGGTGGTGATACTAATGGAGAATGGAGAACACAATAATAATGAACCAGTTTCATAATAATAGACTTTATTATTATTTTAGTGGCATATTGTAATTATATTTATAGTCAAAAGTGAATAAAAAGTGAGTCGATTCATCATTAACATCAATCAACACAAGATTATTTAACTACATATTAGTTAAGGTAAGAAAATCTGTACTATTATAATATTATGCTGTCTCATTTTTTTATTTTAATATTTTAGAAACCACGTGAGATCTTTTTTATAACAATATTATATTCTTCATGATTTATGATGATGAATCTTAATTAATTTTGTTTTGTTTATGTTTATTTTTTGTTATTGATAGATATTATGCCTTCTTATGGATGCAAAAGATGTAGATGACTCCAGTTTTTGATGAATTTGATTTCCATTCTTCTTTTTAAAAAAAACAACGCTATGCGCCTATTTATAATCCTTTTTCATGGGAATCGCCAAAGGCCCCAAACTATTTTTAAAATAAAATAATTTTAAAAAAAGGGTTGATCCCTTTCGTATTTCAATCGTATTATTAGTAGTATTATTTTGCTACCTCGTCCAAAGCTCGTCTATCTATCTACCTGCTAGTGTGTGAAATGTGGAAACTACAGTTAAAACAACGCTGAGTCGGCATCAAGTGTAAAATTTTGGAAAGGTGAATAAGAATAATCATATTTATTATTTTATATTATTATAGTATTTTTGTTAGTATTTACCATTTCAAAAATATAATTATTAATATCAAAGAATATAGGAAACAAAAAATTGTTTCCTATTTTATTTTATTTTTTTGAATTGAATATGATGAGAGTAGGCCGAGCTTGACCGACATAAAGGTTTTTTTGTTTGCATCGAAGGGTCTCTTACTTGAATTTTAAGGATATTAAGGGCATTTATTTTTTTGTATCTTGTAAAATTATTGTAAATTAAAAACGTCATAATATATTTATTATGTACATTTTTCAAAATTTTTTAAGGAAAAAGGATAACGATAGGTTGAGAGATATGAGTTGATGGTACAAGCATTTTTTTTGTTTGTACCTCCTTAGGGCTCTCCCGAAGTTATTCTTTTTATGCCTAGTATTCTTGAGATTTTGAGTATTGATCTGATGGGTTGTATTCATTATAAACTATAGTCGGACTGATAACACCCATTCGGGAAGCTTTTGATCTTATCTGACAAGTCAATTCAATTAAAATATATATAATTACGTGAAAACACTGTTTTCAAAACATATTACTAAAATAAGGAAATGTTTTATATTATTGGTACAAAATGCTTGATACGGTTTTCTGTCTTTTTTTTATTATACACTTCCAGAAACAAAATGTCATCATAATTCCTACATTATTAGTTTTCAAGATCTAGCTTCAAAATTAACAAGATGGAGTATTTAAAGGGATCAAATCAATTAATTAACTAATCCATTAATACAACAAAACATCTTACTTCCTTACTTTGTGGACATGTGATGGGATACACTATTTACCAAATAGTAAAGTGGATTGGATTTAGAATATTTTAACAGGACTTTGATCTTGTATCATAGACATTAGACATAATATAAAAATAATCATTCGTCTTCAAACCATCTTTATACCATTGCCATAATGTTTTGATGCCTCAATAATTTGGAGTAGTAGAAAAAGAAAGAAGATTAAAAGTTTACTACAGTTCAAATGTCTTTTTATCAATCCCATTCGTCTCCAGCCAGCCAATCAACAAATCATGCATCTAATAAAACAGCTTATTATTATGACCTAATAACGACAAATATCAACTGCCTACATCAAGTAAAACCAAACAAAACTGTGAGTTTTATATTACAATCTGTAGTTTTATTTTCTTCTTTATATATTTCGTGCATTTCATGATAGTACATACATCATATTACATGTATTTACTATTGATTACTTTACTACTTAACTAATTAGAATGACATACATAAGCAAACTTTACGTATAAAGTATTCATATTTTATATCTTATTACTATTATCTCGTACAAGAAAGTTACGAGCTGTGATACAGAGTACATAATATATAGAGCATTTTACGATAGAGACATTTTTAATCAAGAGTAAATATTGAAATTTGAAGTATAGTAGAAAAAGCTGAATACACCATGTGTGATTATTCTAATACACAGACGTAATAATATATTTTAGGTATATATCTAATTTCTATATTACTACATTTGCATTTTAGTATTAGTATACAGCAATGTACCAATGTTTTTTTTTCAAATTTTACTGCACCAATAGTAAAATATCAAATATCAAAAACATAATAGGGGTAAACCTTCTGAGTTATTATGTACTTGTAGTTGTAATTGTAAGGTTTTTTGTAAAAATTGTCATGGGAATTGGTCAAAAAAATGGGACTTACAAAACAGCCTACAATTGTAATTTTGCAAATACAAACTACATAATTTTAGTACATTATATATAAAAATTAATAAAATTCGAAATGATTGGTCCCCTCAGAGTCCCTTGACCCTTAATTATCCTTGAAATTCCAAAAATATCCCTGATTTCATCAATTTGAGGGTGAAATCATGAAAAAAT
>JABASP010001681.1:0-26584 GCA_019776565.1 Sminthurinus signatus | reverse complement strand
TTTGTAAAAGTGCATAAAAAAATAGTACTAGTTGTTTTTTATGCCCACGGGTATAAACTAAATAAATAAATAAATGAATAAATCATTTATATTGAATCACAATATTATGATGATGCAGGTCAGTATTTGGTATAAATACCAAATATTCTGTATTGGTCTTTTGTCTTTTGACTTTTAACACACACGGCGAAATTGTTTTTTTTTCTTTGTGTATGTATAGAAATTTCTTGCAAATAGAGCATAAAACCAAGAACGTAGAAAGTACGAATACGAAGTATATTTTGTAGTCTTCTTTTGTAATAAATATATTTTATGTTGTGCCTTATATTGTATATTTTGAGAAAAAAAGGTCGTTTGATAGCACTAATAAAAGCTGTACCAAAATCGTAAATGGTGTAGTAGCCTCTGAGAGAAAATTTGTTGTGTGGTGTACAGTATAAAGTATAAAGAGTAACGTTGTGCTGTAAAAAGGAAAGGAAAAGGTACATTTTAGAATTTTACAATTTACAATGCCAATGAAAAGGAAGAAGGAAAATGAGTGAATGAAGGGAGCTGGAAGTTTGTGCTCTATAATTCACCATATTCACCATTCCTATTACCATTTACCATTGACCGTCTTTTCCTAGATAATCAAAAATTGTATGTGAATAATACAGTACATATGAAACTGCCACTATCTATTCTTTATATATATATATATATATATAAGTATTTTGGAACTGGCATTTGAAAGATAAGTATACATATTGTAAATGGAAAAGGAAAAAAAGTCCCTTGAAAAACTGTACGTATAGTTGTAATGTTATACTGTTAGATGTAGTTGAATTTTCTTAAAGCTCAACTCAAAACGCTCAAAGCAGAAAGCACGAATCCGTCAGGTTATGTTGTTAGTTGTTATTACTATAAGAAATGGTAGTTGTAGTAGTATTATTATTATTACTTTAAAAGAAAAGAACAAAAAACTCCTCCTCCTTGATTCTGCTGCTGCCCGGCTGTCTCGCGTTTCAAGTGTGAATATTTGTGTACAGTGTACAGGTATAAAATGTAAAATATAAAATATATAAAATTTTCAACATTTGGATAATGTTTGGTGTTTGGATAAAAGGTAAATGAAATGGAAAAGGTAAAAACTTTTATTAGGAAGGATATAAAATATAAAATGAAGGAGATTGTTGATATAGAAGGTCTAAAATCTATGTAAACTAAAATATATTATGGAGGGTGTGATGAGTTGTGAAAAGTGAGGATTGAAGATGACGGATGAAGAAAAGAAGACAGTGTAAACTTCCACTCTATAGTTTATAGTCTATAGCCTAACGAAAAGTTGGTTTATTACAAAGAAATCATCCAAATTGGCACTTGTTGTCAAAATATGTAGCCATTTCACGTTACAAGTTGAACTTCATTGTCTTTTTGTCTTTGATGGGTTTATTGGCTTTGGCTTCCTTTGTTATTTTTGTTTTGTATAATAATATATATGTGTATATAATAGATATGTGATACATTATATACTTGTATTGTACATAAGACATGGAGCATAGAAAAAGTAGGAATTAGGAATGCACTATGTAAATTGGATATTATGAATGTGACATTTTCACAATAATTATTCCAGGTAATTTTGTAGTAGTTTATTATATCTACTATATATAATATACTTACCTGAAATAGGTACATATAAATGAAATGAGTTGTCACTTACATATTAATTTATGAGTACTTAGGCATTATCCATACACAACCGGTATAAATATTTGAAAATGGTTACAAAATTGTATTGTGCAGTTTATATTATTGCAATTTATTAATTGGTCTATTTTTCTATTTTCTGTTCCATGTTGCATTTTAGAATTATGTGATTGTTTTTGTTTTTCCTGAAAATTGAACTAACGAAAAATATTATATATCTGTAATTTGATGGTACATTGTCAATGAGTTTAACACTGATTTCTAGCAAAGGACATAATATATCCAAAGATAGCTGACATTTGACAGTTGATGGTTTATTAGGTATGATGTACAAATTGTTGGTAATTATGATGACAGGTGTGTACATGTTGATGTTGTTGTTGTTGCTACATGACTGTGTCGTTGTAAGCTTATATAATGACCAATATACTTTTACACTTATTAGCTGGAATTACTCCGTTATTATGACAGAATGGAAAATATTGAAGATACATACCCTGTATGAAGTACAGGGTTAGACAATAAGCTAATAATATAAATACATGCATACATAGTTGGATCTTCTGTCGTATCCTTTAGTTGAATTAAATAATGAGACATGTAACATTGAATTACTAGTTGTGAAAGAAAGAGGTAGTTTTATTTCTGTATTTGTTATTTGTCTTTTCCAATAATATTATACAATGTACAAGTTGTATGCATGTAACATACAAAATACAAAGTTCTAAAAAAATTTGGTTTCCTTTTAAAAATAATGCAAAGATTACAAAAACGTTGACTATTCTTTTACCTTAATATTGAAAAGAAAACTGGAGAAGGAATTTGATGTATTTGTAGATTATGAATTTAAAGTGTGCTATTAGATATAGGTAATAGGTAGGAAAGTAGTAAGTTGATAGATAGCTGTGCAAATAGTTTAAGTAGTACAATACTACGCATTTTATTATGGGAAAAATATTATAGAATATAAAATGAAATGAAATCGAATCGAATGAAACTGAAATTGAAAAGTCCTTGATAAAAAGGTATAATTGAGTTTTGTTTTATTTATTTATTATTTATTGTATTTTCCCATTACCAATACACTGATGAACACTGAACCGTGGATTGGATGTATCATGTATTATTTGTAAATATATAGGTAACCTGTGCATAAGTCTTTTTATCAGAAAAGGAAAGCTAAACACAGTATACAAGTATATTTGTAATATATATGCGTATTTCATGTACGTATAACGTATATGCAGTATGTAACATAATATTTCATATTGATGATATTTTTAGGAAAATTTACTGCTTCCATAATATAGTTGTTAAAGGTACATGAATTTTATTTCCAAATGTACATGAGCATTGTGATTACTTTTGAGGTACATTTATGGGAGAGTTGGTTCTTATACACATGTGTACATACTACATGTTGTATCGTTTGCTGAATTTTAAATCAAATAATACTCATCGTTACTCTGAATATGATGAATGATGATAAATTCAAAAAATGTGAATAGGAATATGAATAGCACGTTGTATTTTGGTAGGTTGATGTACTCTTGACTGATTGACTTTCTGTTATCAATTTATATTTTATCGTGTTCCTGTACGTATAAGTAATTTGCATGGGTGCAAAAAAAAATTTTTTTTGTCGGTGAAAACAGAATAGGGAGTTATAATGGAGCTGTAATAATAATAATATACGGATAAAAATTTGATAACAACTAACCATTGTAATTTAATAGTAGAGGTTCTTCCACTTTTTTTCTCCATAATCCATAATATATTATGTTCTCTGTTTATATTATACTCCAAGTTATAATAATATATATGGTAAGTGGTAGAAGATAATAGATAGCTAGGTGCTTATCGGTTAAATTACACAGTGTACTTATTATTTTATCTTTTATATTTTATATCAATTTTAGTATTTAATATTTAGGTCAACCTTATATTTTTACGACGTCAATTTCCTATTCCGAAATTGCATTTCAATTTTCAATGGACTGAAGGGATGTTTATTTTTAAATAAGGATGTTGGATGTACATTATACATTATATAGAGGTGTTGAGTCATTTGTCATATATCATGTAGTTGTCCAAAATATACCATGTGTATTTACAAGGAGTAGCGTAAAATATCATACTTTAAAAATTCATACTCCTACGGTATACGGTATATATATAAACGGTGAGTACCTTTTTAAATTGATGGGAAGGATTTTATTGCTTGTTGTGAGCAGCAAATACATGACATGACCGTGTACAATATATACTATACTATTTTATATTTTATAGTATGCAGTATGTAATGGTGTGTAAACTATAAAGTATGAAGTAAACAGATGCATAATATATAAAATGGAATATGATCGAAAGTATCTAGATATTTTGATTTTGTATTGTGTATGATGTATGCATCATCCTCATTTCATTACGAGTACACGAATGTGTATAATATAATATCATCTTAAGAATTTGGATATGATTTTGTTCTGTTCTGTTCTGCTTGGTTGTTACGTAAGTCAAGTCAAGTCAAATCAAATGAAGTAAATAAATAAGTAGAATGAAATGTGCGGAGTGCATTTTGAGTTGAGTGAATGTTGAATGCAATTGTACTCGTCCTTTTTCATATTGCATTGGAAAGGAATGGAATGGAAGGGATAATAAATAAAAGTACACATAGATGCGTGAGTGAATATATATACAAGTGTGTGTGTGTTGTGTTGCGTATGGTATGGCATATTGTATTAAAGAGGTGAAAGACCTCAGGTTCTACAGTAATAATAATAATAATACAATATGGTTATTCGTTGTTCTTTAGTTAGTTGGTTGGCTGATGCACTCCTATTCGTACTCGTACTTCATGTATATTGTATAAATACAAATGCATGTAATATACATATAAGCACATTGAAAACATTGGAAAGCTGAACTACGTGTAACGTGTAATATGTAAATATGTATTTACAATGTACAATGTATACAGTCCACTTTAGTTATTACAGTTCTCTGTCCATGATATCTATAGTATCCTCTATTTATTTACTATTATGATTTTATATACGTACATATATATGCATGAATCATGTATGTATAGATAGATACAAAATACATGTTATCTGTCAACTACATAAATGAATATATATTGTAGTATTATAATACTTGCATGGACGTATAATATATACAATATACAGTTGTAGCACGTTAATGATAATCTTCTACATTCTACGCATAAACTTGTATGCGTACATAGTAAAAAAAATTATATGTATATACGTGCGTGAGCGTTTATCTATCTTTCTGTGTGTGTGTGTGTAAGTGTGTGAATGTTTCATGTTTTTTTTTTAAATGTTAGAATGTTAGAATAAATGGTAGGTGGAAGAGCTTGAGGAAAAAGAAATTCACAATCTACGCACTCCAAGTAAAATTTTCTAGTTGACATGCATTGCATGCAATAATGATGCACTTGACTCGCACAGTATTGTTATTGTATGTACAACGTACATCTATTATCCATGCATGGTTTTGTACGTACACCACATCATGTTATATGTACATTGTTGAAGATACGTTTTGAATATTATAAATACAGGTGTATTGAGTATGGAGTACGTTTTACGTACTGAGTACGCATACAGTGTACAATGTTAAACCTTAAATTTTAAATGCAGTTACTACTTGTTATTTCATGAAACTGTACGTAGTGTCACAGTATTATTATTATTATTATTTGTTGCTAGTGGGGAAAAAGTAAAATGGGAAATGATGATTTGACTATATTGTAAATTTTGTGTAGTTGGATAAAGCTCCTAAAATGTAACTATAAATTATAAGTATACAAATACAGGTGAAACTCGTGTTGGATTAAAGTAGTAGTTGGTTTATAAATGTCGAATGTATATAAGTAATATATGCATAATATACTATAGATTATGGATTATACATTTTACATTTTTTGAAGATGGATCAAAAAAGGCAAACAATCCATGAGTATAAAAATATGCGGCATTTAAATTGTAATTTTACTGCTATGATGGATTATGAATATTTCAATTTTGTGGGATTTTAGCATTCAACATGAATATATGAAAAGAGAAAATATCATGTCATTTGTTAGTATATATATATTTAGTATTTAAAAGCTAGTCAAATGGTATATTATTATTATTATGAAGAAGAAGAAGGTTTAATGAGTCAAAATGCGTGTATGTTTCTGGATTTTGCGTGTACTCAGGTGACGTGAGGTATTTGCACAGGAGAAAATGCACACAAACTGTATAAATAGATAATAGATACTTAATATTTACATGTAAAATATATCGAATATATTATATCAGGTGAACTATTTACCAGTGTATCGTTTGTAATTTATAAGTACAGTCAAAATGTAAATAGAGCATAAATATATTTGCATGTTAATGATTCACTATAGATGGATTAGCATAGTATATATTGATTATATTGGTTCAGTATTCAAGATGAACCTTTGAGCTTTCTTTATTCCTTTCAAGAGGTTTGGCATGAAACGTGAACTAGGAATAAAAATGAAACCAGAATATTTATTTATGTAGTTATAACTTATTTAGATTGTGTTTATATATGTATGTATGTATAGTGTGTAGAACAGTGATTGAACCTGAGAGCACAAGGCTTATTTTACTAATATTTTTATGACATTCAGGAATAATGATAGTAATATTGATAATAGTCGTATAGTATCTTCTATTATTATTACTATATAGTACGTATATTGTGGGAAGTTGATTGCTTTTTTTTGTTGATGAATATCTTATTGAGTAATAAAATTTTAATAGGGTTTCAATTGATGGGTTTCTTCTTCATATGAGAGAGATGTATAGGTTATACATGATAAGTTTTGGATTTTTTGTATGCATCACAGAGTATGAAGTAACTCATCGTCATCGGTGCAAAAATGTACTAACCAGAATATGTTATGCACATGATTCCGGTTTATTCCATAATAATTGCGTATAATTGTATATAATCGTAGGGAATTTAATTAGTAGTGTAATTTCTTACAATTTTGCCAAAGACTGACGACAACATGTATATATCTATACATACATAATGAATAGAAATAGGAGATGTTAATAATACGACCATTTTATTGCAAATTGAGAAAAATGAAAACGGCTATAAACTATAAACAACCGTACTACGTATATATAATATGATATATTATGATTATAAATTATAAATAAATAAGAAGGATCTATAAGAGTCTAATGTAGTAATACTCATGGTTGTTTTTGTTCTATTTCTTTGTATTACAGGTGGGTTTGTGAAGACATTCCAGAATTGAAGAATGTAATGGAGTTGGATTTACTAAATGAATATGATGGATTCAACTATAAGAGCATGTCGAATTTATGCGAATCGTATAATAAAGCTGTTGATACTGTCATATCAAAGGTTCGTACATATATGCATATTAAGAATCAAAAGCCAATATTTGTATAATAATTTCGATTTTGTAGAGTTTTATCGCAAATGTTTTATGAATTTTGATTGCATGACGCGTGAATAATGTATTATGTGTGAATATTTGCATAAATGTAAGTAATCCATTCTTACTATTTTTTGTTTGTTTGTTTTTTTGCATTATAGGAGAAGGCATCAACTCGAACAATTCGAATGGAAAAATCACCCTCCAGAGGAATGCTCCGTCACATTATTCAGCAAGTGTATAATTTAGGTACTAATAATAATAATATCTTTGATGTATACAAAATATTTAATTTTATTCAATAATATGTACCTAGTAAACACATACATATTTTGATTGTACCAATTATTAATATTCAGTACTAAAATGTCTCTTTCTTTCAAAATTGTAGCTGTGACAGATCCTGAGAGATTGAATCAATACGAACCCTTTAGTCCGGAAGTCTATGGAGAAACTAGTTATGACCTTGTTTGTCAAATGATTGATCAGATTGAGATAACCAAAGAAGATATCTTTATAGATTTAGGTAGTGGTGTAGGTCAAGTTGTTTTACAAATGGCAGCGAGTGTTGCTTGTTCAACCTGTCTTGGAATTGAAAAGGCCGATGTTCCTTCCAGATATGCTGAGGTATAAATGAAATTATTGTAGAAAAAAAATGCAACTGAATGTATAATAATATTATACAGTATACAAAATATATATATATGTATAATCATTTGAATTTTCTGAAAATCATATAATTTCTAAACTTCTAAATTTTTGTATTCTTTATAATAAAATGTTATAGGAAATGGACAAACACTTTCGTAAATGGATGCGATGGTACGGTAAAAAGTTTGGAGAGTACAGCTTAATTAAAGGGGATTTTCTCTCGGATAAAATGCGAGAACGTATCAACAAAGCATCCATAATATTTGTGAACAATTTTGCCTTTGGACCAAATGTTGATCATCAGTTAAAAGAGAGATTTGCTGATTTGAAAGACGGAGCTCGAGTTGTCTCATCCAAAGCTTTCTGTCCTCTTAATTTCAGAATCAGTACGTATTTTGAACAATATATAAAATGATAATAGGAATGATTATTAATTATTATTATTATTATATTGATATTTTTCTGTTGCCAAAATAAAAAGTAATCATTATAAATACAACGTTTTTTTTTTTAATTTTTGTAATTATAGCTGAAAGAAATTTGAGCGATATTGGTACTATAATGCATGTACAGGAGTTGAAACCAAACACAAATCGTAAGTGTTGATTTATATATTTTACCAAAATTCATAGCTATCAAGTACTTTTCAATACATAAAATGCATAAGATATACTTTTTAGTTTTAGAATGAAGAAAGTATAATATAATGTTGTAGTAATAAATAACTGATTTTATTCTGTTCTTTTTTCTGTAGGATCCGTTTCATGGACAAATAAGCCGGTTTCATATTATCTCCATGTAATTGACAGGACAAAATTAGAAAGATATTTTTCTAATGCCAGTACTAGTAAAGGACGTCGTTATATTTCAAATGGAACATCAAAATCCCCTGTGACTGTGAATGGAAATCCTCCTAATCCTACTCCTAATAATAATAATAACAATAATAATACAAACTCTAATGGAAAGAGTGTCAAAGCTATAAATGAAAGTTCAAATAATTCCAATAATTCAAACGACTCGAATAATTTAAATACACCAACAACTGAGAATACTAACCACAATAGTAATAATAACAATAATAATAATAGTAATAGTAAGGATCAAAATCCAAGTGATGTGGATCGAAGACGTAATCATGATGATGACGAAAGTGACGAAGAAGGGCCCGATGGTGTAGTTGTAGGAATGAGAACGACTAGACGCGCCTGGTCGGATTGGTGTTCAAGTCGTGGGAAGAGTTCTAAGGAAAACAGTGAAGATGATAGTAATTTGACTACAAATCATCATAGTAGTGTGTCCACAAGGAATTCAACAAATCAAAGAAATGGAAGGAGACCACAGATTAGCACAAGTCCAGCTAGGAGTAAGAAGAAAGTCTTGAGGAAGAAGAGTACTAGAAGCAAGGTGAGTAAAAAAAAAAAAAAAACTTTAAAACTTTAAAAAAATTGGTCTCGGTATTACATGTTTCTTTAAAATAGTCTTTATTATTTTGCATCTATCAACGTAAATACTGGAAGAAAAAAATAATACAATGTGCGGTTTAGATTTTTTATCACGATTTTATACAAGCAAAAGTAAGAGTGTCTCGGTATTTTTTTTACGTGTGAAATTTCTAAGAATTTTTTTTTTATTGTTTTAAAAATATTTTGAACAATAATATATTAATTATTATAAAACCTTTTTAAAACAGTTATTAGGTTGTAGCTAGTTGTTATTTAAGTATTCACATTAATGAAATTTGCGAGTAACATAACGAATCAGGATGAGATGTATGAAAAAATTTGCACGGTAAAGAAATTTGCAAATTGTCTGAATTCGCAATATATACATATTCAATATTTGACATCACGTGTTTGTATTGTTAGTATAATGTGTGTATACTATATAGTTATTAGTGTTGATGATGCACGATATAATATTATGATTACTGAGAAGTGGAAGAAGGAGAAAAAAATAAGTATTACATATTACTTATTTATTATATTATTATGTTTCTGTTCTTTGAAATTCATTTTACATTATTTGTTTTGGGGTTCGTAAACAAACAATAGTAATATGTGTATGCATGTATCTCAAAACCGTTTCATATGTACTATAATTATGATTATAGTTAAAAGTTGACAGTGGGTGATAATGGTATTAATTATTACTGTATACGGTTCTCCTCTCGTCACAGTATTGTCAATACGATATGTAAAATATGTATAAAAATGAACAACCATTACAAATTATTATTACTATTATCAAGTGTACATAGGTATTAGGTATATATATATATTATGCCTTACACACACACACATACATTTGTATATTATGCATAGATTTTTATTATCACTTCTAAATGTGTTTATAATATATATATGTATTATTTGATAAATATGTGAGGATTCCTAGAGTATCAATTGAATGAGGGGAAAATGTTATAACAATAATACGATGGAAGAATAATAATAATGGTCATAAAAATATGTCATACATATAATATATTATGCATATTATATACTGTTATCGTTTCTAAAGCTAGAAAACTGCTAAATTACTACAATATTATTATATTATTATACTTGTGTGTATACATAATATAATATATGTATGTATTAGACGGTTTAGGATAATATAATATTATGTGAAGGATGGGGAGAGTAGTTCAGAAAAATTATATAAAAGTAACTAGAAAATTTTCAATACTTTTAATCCCTGTATAAATAAATATTCTTATCTTTGTAAAATACTATAGAATATTGTAAGAATATTGAACTATCAGATTAAAATACAAGATATTCTTTTTTCTTAGTAAAAACGTGATAGATATATCTAATACATAGTAGCAGTTCATAGTATATATTTTTATTTTACAAGATATATTATAGATAAATATAAAAATAAATATTTTTGTACCATCATCATTATACTTTTGACATGTAAATAAAATAGGGGTCTTTCTACATAAAATACATGTGTAATGTATTATAGTTCTGTGAGCACTATTTAATATTTCAGTGTTGAGACAGTGAAATTCAGAGTTTGTGAAGTGATAATAAAAATTTATAATATTATTATCATCATTGTTGGAGGTATTACGTGCAATAATGTGAATGTGTGTGTGTGGCTCTGATAGTCAAAGTTAAAGTTAATGTTAGTGGCAGTCACCATAACCGTAATAGTAAGAATATAATCGTGTGTACGTGTTCAATTTTTCTTATTCAGCTATTATATGAATCATATAGGACGAAGGGAGAAAGAAGAATACGGATTGACAAAATACAGAATAAGAACTGATAAAAAAAAACTCTGATTTTGTACATTTTATTCATATGAAAGTGAAATAAGAAATACGAGGAAGAAGAAATCGAATATATATATATATATATATATATTTCAGTGACATAATATAAAATTTAAATTACACAGGAAACATCAAAATTTTTGTAATATGGAACATTTCCTATCCAAAAGTGTCTTGAATTTAAATTTTTTGTGCTGTGAATAATTGTCGAATATTTTTTTATTGGTTAAATTATCTCATCTCTGAGAGTTTTGTGAAATGTGAAATACTAAAACAGAAACTGGAAATATATAAATACAATTAGTTATTATATAACATTTATCATTTCCAATTTATTTTAAAGCTTTAAGTACTTCAGTATGGAAAATGGGAAATTTTATACAATATTTGTATTGTGGATTGTTGTTGTCTGCAATTTTACTTAATTTTATAGCAGTGAGCTGGAGGTGAAAGAAGAAAATCAAATTTACAGTGTATTTACAAACAGTGAAAGGATTGACACGGCAGCAAGAATAATAATAATAATAAAATCATCATCATTTTATTATATATAGTATTATTATTTTAAGAGATGAGAAATAAAAATCCCGTTCCACATAAATTAGTTTCAAGTCTTGAATGGCGAGTGAAAAAAGGAGTAGGTTTTATATTTATTTTATTTTTTATACATTTTTTGATTCTTTACTTAATAATACTTTTGTGATTTTTTTTTAATACTCTTTGTATATTTTATATGTTAACACACACAAAATACGCTACAGTGACAAATATTTGTCGTGTGTAATGTGATTTGGACCAAATCATTTGGTATATTGTATATTGTGTATGGATATAATATAGCCAATGGTGAAACTGATACCAGTGACATGCGGCTTTTTTCACTGATATCCAAAGGCAAACGAATTCATTGGAAAATTATGCTTGTCCAGTTTTTATTAGATTGAGAACTTTCAGTGTTTTTTGAGTGACATATATTCTATGGGTAACATAGAATATTTGTAATACGTATTTAATTACATGGGAATTTTCTAAAATAGACTTTGGAAATGTTTTGGACGTTTCTAAGATGGTTTACTTCATTATATTAAGGCTATTAATACTTGTCGGGATTAATGATACAAAATAGTATGTACTTATAATCGTTTCAGAGAGTCTGCTCCTTCTGTTGTTTGTTTTTTTTCCTATTTACTGGTCAGAAATCCAAATGATATACTTGCATGATAATAGTCATTAAAATATCTCGATTTTGATGAATGCCGTTTGAACTGGAACTGTCATGAGAATGACGTGTCACTGGGTTTTTGAAATAAAATATGAGAATAATAATATTATAATGATAAAAATATTATGGGTAATAACATGGAAATTGAATACTGAATATTAAGTGTTAACAACAACAGCCAACAGCACCCTTTAAATTTGTAGAATGCAGTGTAATAATCCACAATAAGGATTATATATGCATAAGTGAATGATTGTGGGAAGTACACGTGATTTTATGACTTGAGACTTGAGTCAAAACTCTATAAATACCTAAATATTGAGATGCTGCATCTGTTTGCATTTTTCTGCAATACAGATTTTCCGACGACATTTACATGTATTTAAATAATAAATATATTATGTACGTAAATGTTAAGCATTATGGGTACTTGTCATTTAAAGGTGTGCGTGATTTGCACACTGTGTGACATGGCAAAATAAGAAAAGTTAAATACAGAATATAATAATATATACTATACACTCTACGTAATATGTATTTAATACCTAAAAAAAATAGTACATTCTTATTTGCCTCTTACTGTTTTTCAACAGTTCCAAAATTATTATTGTATTTACCGAGAAATGAATGGAATTGAATGACATATATGAAATAGCTACATATATATAAAATAGAGAAGGGTAACGGATAGTACATATGCAAATATCGGCACATATTCTCTATATATTCTATGTATAATAACAAAATTATTAGACTACCATAAATAAAATTCTATAAGTGTAAAGTTTAATGAGATAAAAGACAGTATAGGGCAATCTTTTTTTTTTAAATAATATTTTATATTCTTATATAAATTATAAAGGATGACACGTCATCAATTTGCCATTATATTATTATTATTAAGAAGGGTTATTAAATTTAGTGCATGTATGTATATATATACATACAGTATCCTATGTTATAGTATATTGACGACAAGTACTTACAACAATAACAAATAGTAATGAAAATATTGTTAGAAAAATGGTCACAACAATGCACCATTCTTACTCTGCATTATTTCACTGTTTAAGTGTCTTAATATCAATAATAATGATAATAATTATTATTATCAATTACTATTATTTCTATTGAGTATTTTGTAAGTATAGCTTTTATGTGGCTGTATTATATTATATGAATTTTCTTTACCCATCGTTGTAGTCAATTTTAGTAGCTTCAAAATAGTCGTTCCCGTCGTGTCGTTGTCATTGTCATTTAGTTTTTTTATAAGCACACACACACACACATAAATACACATGTACAATAAACAATAAATCAATGAATCCGTTACAGTATATGATGTGTATAATAAGAATAATAATTTCAATTTATTATCGTCCTACGTATATGGTATACGGTATGGGGTATGGCAATAATGTTACATGTATATATGTATGTTCTGTATATAGAAAGAGAAAGAAAATGGGAAGGAGATATCATGTTTTATGAGTTATTATAGAGATATTTTATTTGAAATTTTAGTTAGTTGTCAATTTTCAAAAAGATTCAAATAATAATATAAAATACACCTATATTATTTATCAATTAAAACTTGTGTAATCAATTGATTATTATAATAATCAAAATACTGATAATAATTGAAAAAAAGATAATATATTTTCTGTGTACTTTATACTGTCAGTGCTAGCCAGCTTGTCTCTGCCCATATAATTAGTAAATAAAAATATTATTGTTACTATTACTATTTACTATACACGTGTCATACTTTGTAATTTTGTAATTTTATCAAATATTTACACTTTGTAGTGTCTAGTGAAATATTTTGGGCTTATATATATCTGCATCAATGTACTAAATGCTGTAAATATTACGTTTATAGATGCAAAATAATATAGCAATACAATATTATATTGTAGTATAAAGGTGACTATTTAAAAGTATATATTATAATGAAATCATGCCTGTATCTTTAATCCAAAATTTCACTAATGTTGTTTTCTTCTTTTTTTGTTAAATCTTTATAGACTGAAAGTGTAAAGAAAGTAGAGGAATGCATAGATGAGTCAATGGACTGTAGTAATGCATCAACGAATACTGGAACTGTAACTGGAAGGGAAACTAAAACGTCCACAACAGAAATTCATTTACCACCTCCACCAGTTCAAACGACAGCAAGGGGTAAGGAATTTTTCTGTGTTATTGTTATACATGTATATAATACTTCATAATGTTTATATTTACATTTGTAAATCAAGTTTTTTTAAGAATAAATAAATAGTTTGTTGTTTTGAAAGTACGTAAATAAAATGCTTGTTTTTGTTGTTGTCGTCTTAGGTGGTACGAGTGGAAATGGAGGAAGAAGACCAAAAGGTAGACTAAAGCGTTCAAAGAGTAAGAAGATGAAAGCATTGAATATTTCTGGACTAGATCTTCTACATACTCAAACATTGCTCAGTACAACCACCAATCAAGGTTTGAATGAATTACTAATCACGTTACAAACTATTTATATAAATGTTTACTGCTATCATTTATTGATAAATCAAAACTCCATGTTAAATTATATTAATCATTTATAATATTTTGGTTTTATTTGTTATAATAAATTAATGTATATTTTGAAATCCATACAATAGATAAAAATTTACCACCAGCTCCTGGAACGGTAGATCAGAAACTGACACAACTAACGACTGCAACTTCAACTGGTATGATAAAACATGAAGAGCTTCAACCTCCAGTAAATCGAGATACTCCCTATGCTCTTCAGAAACTATTAGATATGCTTCGAAATCAATATTTGGATGCAGTTGAAGCTATGAAATCCTCTTCATATAAAAATTCCCTTGAATCCCAAATTTCTGTTGAAAATAAAAGAAAGGAAGAACTTCTTTTACGAAAGTCTCAATTGGAAAAACAAATTGGAAAATTAATTGAAGATTCAACACAAATGCTTAGACAGAAATTAGATGAACTTCAAATTCCAATTCCAAGTGAAGGGGCTACTGCGGATGCATTACTGAGTGAGGCACGAAATATTGTATTACAACATAAGGAAATGCAGACTCAAGCTAATAAACTTCAATGTGAAGTTGAGGAATTGGAGAGAAAGAAGGAAGAATTGACTGGATTGAGAACAGCTGAGATTATTGAAGAAGTTAAAGGGCAAGGAACTTCTCCGATTAGTCCAGAAAATGAAGAATTAGTAGCTCGACAATATCTCATTGGTCAAATTGGTAATACATTGAATAAAAGAAAAACATTGGAGGGTAAATTATCAACATTGGAGAGTGATATATCAAGAGTTAAAAATCATGTTGCACATCAACAGAAAATTTTGGTTGCCCAACATGAACAAGAAAAACAAATGCAACAACAACAACAACAATTGTTTCATCAACAACAAGAAAAATTACAAAGAGAACAACAATCACACTATCCAAATGTTCAAGGAAAAATTAATCATAATATTAACAATAGCAACAACAATAATAATAATAATAATAACAACAGTATTCCTACTCAAATTGTATCTGGTGGTCCATTGAGCAATAGTAGTAGTAGTAGCAGTGGTGGTAAAAAGAATTTGAATAGAACAAGATCAACTGAATGGCCAGATGTTCCGGATGTTGGTAAAATCATTGAAAGTAATCCTGAAGCATTGGCAAAGAAAATTTTAGAAACTGGACGTAAAATTGAAGCTGGGAAGCATCAACATAATACTAATAATAATAACAATCATAGTACTAATAATAACAGTTCATCTGCAACCAATTTACTAATGAATAATAATACTGGAGGTTACAATAATCATATGGCTCATCCTCCTCAACAGCAACAAACAATCAATGGTTATGGAAAATCTATGATGGCTAATAATAATAATCATCATCTTAATCATCCTCATGCTCCACTTCCACCACCACCATTACATCATGTCCATAAACGTGGAAGAACTTCTTCTACATCATCTTCTGGTTCAGCTGCCAATGCAGCCTCTCAACTGTCACCTGGTGCTTCCAGGGATCATAATAGTAATAAGAATATGGTGCCAAGTAATAATAGTAATAATAATAATCATTACCCCTCCGATTCTCACCACAACAACAGTAATAATTCAATGTCATCATTACCTGCACCCAAAGTTAATTTCTATGAAGATCGTCTTCATTCTCTCATTACAACTTGTCTCAATGATGGCCCACCTCCTTCCACACCTAATAATAATAATATTAATAATACAAATAATAGTGGACCACCAACTCTAAGTCCACCTTGTAAAAATATGAGGAATAATCCTACTACTGCATTTCCTCCTCCTCCTCTTCCTCCACATCATCTCATTCACCAGCAGCATCAACAACAACAACAACAACAGCAACAACAAATGCATCATCAACAGATGCATCCAAATAATATGAATCATAGACCATGTACACCTCCTCCTCATCCTTCGTCTTCTTCAGGAGCATCATCAAGAAATCAATCTAGTGAATTAAATTTGAGTAAGAAACAAAAGAAATTACAATTATCACCAGATATTATTAATGGGGTTGGTCATGGACAATATAATACTGCTAATATCAATTCTGTAAAGAAGGCCCTCAGACAACATTTGAATTTAGAACCAAAGTCATCTAGTTGTGGTGGTAATAATAATAATCTCATTCCAAATCAAAATCCCAGTCCATCAGCAGTAGCTTCTGCAATGATGATGCATGATAATCCTAATATGATCCCAGCTCATCATCATCAGCAGCATAATCATCATCCACTTCAACATGGTCATCCCAGCCAAGTCCCACCACCACCCCAACAACAACAACAACATCATCATTATCCATTAAATATGAATTTAAATCGTGAACATGGTATGAATATGAATCCTCATCCAAATCAAATTCCAATTCCAAGTAATCAATCCAATAATAATAAAGTTGGAATGATGTTACAACAAGAGAAACATCATCAACAACAACAACAACTACCACCACCCCCACCACATCGATACCAAAAAACAATGGATGACTATCTTTCTGCAGAAATTATGTCTGGATTAGGTTCAGGATCATACAATCATAATCAAAATGTGAATAATAAAGAAAAATCATTGGAAAGGGAAATGCAAATACAGAATTTGAGAAATAAACATTCAACAAGTATCACTGATATTTCACCACCAGTTCGTGCAGTTTATTCACCAATTTCAAGACCCAATTCTAATGAAAATATCCCAGAAAGTTTGGCAAATCATCATCATCATCATAATAATAATAATCCTTCTAATACTGTTGCAGCTGCTGCAAGTCTTGCCCATGCACAAAGAGCTAGTGTTTTGGTAAAAGCAAGTTCATCATCTCTATTAAATTCACAAAATAATCACCATCATAATAATAATCATCACCAAATTGAAGGATTAGCTGGAGTTCTTAAAGCAAGTATTCATTCTATGCCGGATAATCCAAATATGAAAAAATTACCACCATCAAATACAAATAGTCCATCAAAATCTCAAATGGTGAATGGATTAGTCAATGGATTTATTGGTGCACAACAACAGTCCTCAAGTACAACTATCAATATGAATATGAGTAGTGATCATAATACAATTGAACTGAAAAAAGTTGTCAAGAAAGTTGAGAATCAAGGATTAACAACAGTTGAAGTTGTATTGAAGTCAGTAGAGACCAATAATGATGATTCAATGATGATGAAAGATAATGATGGTATCAAGGCTGCACCTTGTGATTTGAGTATGAATAGTTCTAGTGTACTTCAAGTGAGTAGGAAACGGGTATCTTGTGATCCTAGTCAAAGTGTAAGTATTTATGTTTTTTTTATTTAAAAAAAAATATGATTTTTTATAGGTTTAAATTTATTTTTTTTACATTACGATTTACTGATTGATTATATTATTATAAAAAGACAAAATATATTATAGAGATTTGTATATTTCATGTTAAATATTGTATTAAATATAAGTAATAATAATAATAATAATGTTTTTATTTTATTCAATCAGGGATTACCACCAAAGAAATCCATTACGTATGCATCTTCTTTTGATCGTGATCGTGATATTCGACCATCTTCCGCAGCATCGTCAATGTCAATGGGTGACGCTCCACCACGAACCCCTTCCCCCCATAATTATTTGAATCATCGTTCTTCATCTTCTAATAATTCCCGACCAAATTCACAACTATCTGCAACCTCCATTTCCAATTATGGTCATTCAGATCTTATTGACTGTAGATCTTCACCAATTAATGGAAATGCTTTACATAATCATCAACATAATGAATGTACTCTCACATCAGTAACGACAACAGGATTACCAAGTGGTGGTGGTGGTAAAAGTGGTGGATTTGGAAACTCAACCATGGTTGCAAGTAAAATCAGTAGTAAACCACCTACACCCAATTCTTTAAACATCACTCAGACTGAATACTCACAACAAGGTGAATATTAGTTTATTTTTAAACTTTTGTTTTGATACATGTATATAATATATTATACACATATATGATTTATATTATTACGATACATTTTTTTTACCCCCCTGACAAAATTTCTAACTATAGAAAGTAGTTGATATAAAATAGAGATAGATAATGCGTATATTATATATATACAGCTTCGAACTAATATAACTAATTCATATTTTTATAGTATTTTATTATTATGTTTATTTTTTCTGTTGATTAATATTAATTTTAAGCAATGAGTTTTTCCCCCTTTTCCAAAAAAAAATGTAGAATTTGTGGTTATATGGTTCATTTTGGGAGTAAGTATGTATTATTGTTTTAGTACGTAGCAAAAAACCGCAATACTAATCATTATTATTACTTTTTTAGTATGGTTTTATTTTGAGCTTCTTTTTTTATGTAGCATGACAAATGCATTTTTAATTTATACATATGTATATATATGCATTTGTTTTTCCTTTTTTGTGCAATATTGTAATCACAAAGATGAGAGAAGATCAAACAATGATTTATATAGATTTACTAAAATATTTCTTTTGATTTCTATTACACATATGGTACAGACGATATATTATGCCATTTAAATATTATATAGTATATGATTTGTATAAATATATTATCCATGTTAAGTAAAAAATAACAGATATACACAGATTTTAATACGTATATATAGATGATTTTTGATAGAAAATTTTGATAGTTTTTCATGCAAATCGTAAAATATATATTTTGTTAAATTTGATTCTGCTCTATTTATTTTTTTGCGGACTGTTTTTTGCATCATCATATAAAATAAGTATTATAAATGTTTTTGTATTTTATATATTTTTTCAAATTCCTTTTTTTGTCTTTTTGCTTGTATTTTATTATTTTGACTTTTATACTTTCTTCATACACTATACTGAAACTAATATGTGTAATTCTTGAGCATGGTGAACGGTGTGAATGACTATAAAATTTACTTTTGCTCTGTACTTTGGTATAATACATAATATTATATATATTTTTAAGTATTGATTAACAAAAATGTTTTTATTTGTAGTCTTTTTGTATGAGTCTATATATATTGATAAAAAATATAATTCCTATAATATAAAATAATACACAAAAAAATGCCTGAATTAATATTGAAATGTATACACAAATGCTCTAAATAATATAATAATACTAATTATTACTACTATTAGTTGATAAGTTTTAAAATTATTGCACTTTTACACATTACATAAAATATATATATATATACACATATTTATTCACTATTATTTTACTGTGTAGTTGAATAAAGATTTTTTTTTTGTTAAGTAATGTACAAACTAATAATGTAAAATAGTTCCTAACCTAATTTTTGTTGCTGTTTTACACCCCCACAAATTTTGTTTGTTTACTTTATTATTTTACTAATGAATGTTTTATAGTGCATTTTCTTTTGGTTGTGGTTTTTTGCTGTTATTTTTGTTAAAATTCACATTTTTGTTATGAACATCTGTAGTTTTAAAGGTAGATATATATGGATAGTAGTTGTAGTACACGTAGTAGTAGTAGTAATAGTAGAAGAAGAGAAACTAATCTATAATATATTATAGAATCATTACATATATTATGAGAATATTATATTATAAAAGGTGGAATGGTTTTACTACTATTGAAATTCCTCTGTACATATAATATATCGTATTATATCTTAGAATTATTATTTTCATAAAAACTATAAAAAACTGAACAAGCAAAAAATTGTCATTAAATACATCAAAAGTTTATATATAATATATAAACGGAAACATCTTTATGGGTATTACAGGTTCTCATCCTATTCCAGCTCGCGTTGACTCTCCTACAAAACAATGGCAGAATAAGGTATTTCTTTTTTTATAATAATAATAAAATATATGATGATAATATAAATAAAATAGCACTAAAATTGCATATATGTATATATAACATGAGTGAAAACAAAAAGGATAAAAATTAATAACTTGTGTATTTTATTTTGTATAATATAATATAGATCTCTTCAAATTTTGAAAAACTTTTCTGTTTTGCAAATGAAGTGGACAAAAGACGTCGAAGTACTGAGAATAATAATTGTGGTTCTTCACCAAGAAACTCTTTGGTTGTTTCAACATCCTCTTCAAGTCATAATAATAATAATACTGTTAATAGTACTAGTTCTTCTTCCTCTGCAACAAATCTTAGCCTCAACAACAACAGTCCAACGAATATGGGTAGTGGAAATAATAATAATAATAACAATAGTAATAATAAAATTACATCCAGTCATAACAACTACCTCAATGGTAAAATCCTCCCTTCAAGTTCCTCACCCAGAATTAAGGCCAATTCTTTGATGGTACAACAACAAGCATCATCACAAATGGATTCAGATCGTCCAAAGACACCTACTGCTATTCCTATGGACCATTCATCTCCGGACTCTGGAATTGGAAAAGAGAATGATATTTGGTTGAATAATGGAAATTCATCGAATAATAATAATAATAATAATGAAACAGCTTTAAGTCTCTCAGTTGTCTCTAGGAGAAATAGTCATCACCGTGATCATATTGGAAGTAGTACAAATGATAATAATAATGCTCATTTAAATCTTCCTCCAAGGACTCCAAGTCCATCTCATACAGAAGATATGGAAGACGATCAAATTGAGCGACCATCAAAAGTCCCAACTCCTGGTAATACAAATAATAACAATAATGATGATGATGATATGTATGGTGCAGTAAAGATGGAGAAACAAGAAAAAATGATTTTGGATGATATGATGATGGGAGTAAATATGACAACAAATAGTAGTAGTAATAGCACAGGTATGAATGAAGATATTCAACCACCTCCAACACCAAAAATAGAAGACTCATCAACTAATGAAAATATGGATATCTCAACTGGAGATGGAAAAACTGAAAAATCAATAACATCATCAAGTAGTAGTAATAATAATACTACAAGTACTTCTAATGATGATCCTGATACCATGTCAAAGACCACATCAACAATCAAAACAGGTGAAAGTCCATCAAAGTCTATAATCAAAATTGAAAAGATTGAGAATCCTAGTTTGATTTCTCGTGAAAATTCAAATACAAATAAAAGTGAGTCAAATTCAAGTGTTACTACAACTACTACTACAACAACTACTACAATTACAGCTGTTGTTACATCAACTCAAAGTAAAATTTCTACACCTTCAAAAGCTGTAGAAAATAATAGTAGTAGTAATAACAGTAGTACATCAACTACTCAAAGTACAAGTTCAGCTACTACTCCAACAAGTAACACAAGTACAACTCCAAATGCGAGTATCAGTCCTGTTACTTCGACGACTACGAGTAGTACAAATAATACTAGCAATAATAATGCATCTACAATTTCTTCGTCCGGACATGGAATGGATCAACCTCATTTCAAGGTAAAAGAACATTTAAAATTTCATAACAAATTAAATACTACTTACTGTACTTAACTTTACTTTACTTGAATTAATTTCAATTGAAATAATTATTATATATTATTATTATTATATTTTGACATAATTTTCTAATATAAATTGAATAAAATAATTGATTTTTATTTTTATATATTTTTTGTATAATAGAAACGTTGGAATAATTGGGGTAGTTCTGTTCAATCCAATTCTACTGGACAAAATAGTACAACTACAACGCCTGTTACAAATTCAGCTCCAACTTCATCTTCAGTTTCTACTACATCAACACTATCCGCTGCTATTGTATCTTTACCAAATTCTCAGAATCAACCTGTGGATGGACGATCAAGTGTTGACTCTGTCATTTCTGGTAGTGGTGATGGACAGAATAATACAAGTAGTAGTAGTAGTAATGTTCCAAGGTTTCGACCAAAAGGAAAATTTTTGAATTTTGAGCAGCATGAACGGGATCATAAGGAGAAGGATCGTGCAAGTCCATTAGTGAATCATAATCAAAATAGTAATAGTAGTCATTGTAGTACTACACCAAGTCCAAGTCCAAATCTTCAAATGCAACAACAACAACATAATCAAAATCAAAGTCATCATCATCATCATACAAATCCAATACATTCACAACAACAACAACAACAATTACCACAAACCCCTTCTGCAACAACAACAGCATCACCAATGAACCAATCTCAACAAATGATAAATAATTCCAATTCAAATGCTAGTAGTAACATGAATATGAGTCACAACAACAACAGTAGTAGTAGTAGTAATCATCATCCATCAATTCCAGCAAATATTATCACCTCACTACCACAGAGTACAACTCTTCATGTCACAACTACTAGTAATATGAATAATCCTAATCCTAATAGTAATTTTCCTCCTACCCACATGTCTAATAATAGTAACAGTGGCAAAGCAACTATTTCAAATGTTATGATGTCTGCTAATCATCAAAGTGGAATGAACAATAATAATAATAATCATATACAGTCCTCTCATCAACCACCACCACCTCCTCCAACTTTGCATGCACCTGATTCTAGATTGACTCATGGTCATCAAATAAATTCCAGTTTTGGAACTACCCAAATTACCCCAGTTCATCCTCATCAAAAACAACAACAGCAGCAACAACAACAACAACAGTCACACCTACAAAATCCACATTTACATTCTCAACAACAACATATGAGTAATCAAAGTCATAATCAAAATAAGATTGGTATTGGAATTTCTCCAAAAACAAATTCCAATGTATCTGTAGCTGTTGTCAATATAACCACACCACTTAATTTGAATGGTAAGGATTTTTTTTTTATATAGTTTATAATTTATTATTACTTGTACTGAACAACAAAAAGTACAAAATATTTTTTATCTATTGTATATCTGATGTATTGTTCTTATACTAATAATATATATAATAATTTAATTATTTCTTAGGTTTGACACCTCCTCAACATAATCAACATTCTTCAAACCAATCCGTGAATGGTCTTCATGGACAACTTCATTCAAATAATTATGGTACATCTTCAAATCAAAACGCTTCATCCTTCTTTCCTAATGGACATCATCCGACTCCGAGTCAAAATCCTACTAATTTACAACAGTATCATCATAGATCTCAACAACAACAACAACAACAGCCACAATCATTAATAAAAACTGGACCACCAGCAAATTACCATCAAGCCCAACAACAACAACAACAGCAGCAACAAATGAATTCGAATCCTACGAATTATGGACATCAAAATCATAGTGCTGCAAGTCAACAGGCTTATGGTCAATCTTCTTACAATAATAGTGCTTCACGTCCTGTAAATAATAATAATGCTACTACTACTAATACCAATGGATATCCTCTGATGCAAAATCCCGGTTCAAAAATCCATTCATCATCCTACCAACAGCAGCAACAACAACAGCATCAACAACAACAATTGTCCACCTCAAATACTTCTGCATCACATCATGGCAATCAGTCATCTTCATCTTCATCATCTCATTATGGAATGGTTCCGCAGGCGGGACCAAATTCCACGAGTGCTGGTGAAATGAGTGGGAGACAACAACAACAACAACCAAATGTTATGAATGGTTATGTAAATTATCATCGAGCACAACCACAGCAACAACAGCAACAACATGTCCCACCACCTCAACCTCCCTCTCATTATAATAATAACACTAGTTATGGAAATTATGGACATGGTGGGAAAGGAGGGTATCCACAACCGCAGCAGCAGCAACAACAACATCATCCTGGTTATAATAATTATGGACCACAACAACAGGCGGGTGGAAGAGGACATCCACATGGAGGAAGTAGTCATCATCATGGTCATCCCGGTGGCATGCCTTCATCAAATCATCATCAAAATCATAATGGACCATATGGAAATCAAATGGGTCGTCGGTGAGAATTAAGAATAGGGGTTACCCAGCAAGATAATGGGGAACCTACGATGTCGCCCTTTACCGGTGCAAAACATAGTAATCGAAATTCTAATTCTAGTAATAATAATAGTAGTAGTAGTAGTAGTAATCCGTATAGTAATAATTATCCACCCAAGAAAATGTTTCGTCATATGAAATATAAATATTGAACATGAAGGATTAGAATCATACTTATGACTCTGAAAAAAAAAATGTAAAATGGTGGTTCCTTTTTATATTTACAATAGAGTATAATATGTTAATATATTATATCAATATATTATGCGTATAGCATAGAATTATCATCCAGGAAAATGAAGAGTATTATTCATTATTATTATTAATTGTGCTGACTAATTCAAAATATACTACTTTAAGAAAAAGTCGGTATTTATTATAATAATAGGAAAAAGATGTTGTGTAAATATTTAATCGGATATTTATATATGGTATATGCATATGTATAGACATTTCTCTCTATACCATTTTGTGTTATTATCATATATATACATAGAATTGTTATACCATTATACGAGAAAATTCATGCAGCTTTTTATATTATATCATAATAATAATGTAATATATATTTTACACGTACACATAGTACATAAACATTTATGGTACATATATTATTAGAATATATATATATATAGGCTACATATAATATATATATAATCATAGTAATAATATTATTTTTTATGATTATAAATCTTTTGGCTCATGGTATTATTTTTTACAGGGAATTTTAATGACTGTTTGGGAGAGTAATAAATTGTAATACATGTATTTATATATATGTATTACAAAATATGTTATAATTATTACTATTTAGTTTAAAAAAAGGATACAAAGGTTTTCTTAATCTCAAAAAACTCAATCAAAATAAAAAAATCCAAATCTAGATTACACTATACATGTACGCTAACAAGTAAAGAAATTAAAATAATTTTTTTCATTTATCTTTTGAGTTAGACATGGATTATTTATTATATACATATTGTAATAATGTAACACGTAGAATATATAAAATACGTATTATATATTATATGAAAAAACAAATGAAAAGAGAGAGAAAACATCCACAATAATATGTAACTAGTAACTAGTAAAAGGGAAAGTTAACTATACCAAACCACATAATATGTATATGTATTGACACTGCCATTTTTCTGCAGGGATTTTTATTATTATATATTTAAAATAATATACATATTTTATAATACATAGATACATTTTCTCTCATTTCAACATGATGATTTTTGATTGTTGACTACTGATTACCTCTCCTATATACTATATAGTAGACTTTAGGAAATAGAATTTATACTAGAGAGAGAATTAATTAGAAAATTACGGTGTTTTACAATTTTAGAATTACAAAATATATATATTATTATTATTCTTTGTATCCTAGTTCTAATGGTAGTACTGAATATATTATGATATAGATAGATGACATATATATTATACAGAGTAGATGTAAGAAAAATGCATACATACTGACATGTATAAATTCTGGGAAATTTTTATCATATAATATATTGGTACATATAATTATATATATATTATGGTGTGGATTATGGTTCTTATGATTTTTATTTATTTTGTTGTTATTATTATTATATTATTTATCCCTTGATCATGTTGAGGTGATGTTTGTATGACGTCTGTTATATATATGGTATAATATGTACATCACTATATATTATTATATGGATGCTTTTTTATATCTACATTATAATATAAAACTATAACGGTAATAAATTGTGTAATGATTGATGACATGCTATATATTGTATTGTTGTAAAAGTGTAAATCTTTATGAATGGTCTTATTTAGTGGATATAACATCAAACATACTATGTTACATGAT
>JABASP010001680.1:0-26593 GCA_019776565.1 Sminthurinus signatus | reverse complement strand
TATTACTCTGGCTAAGAGAAATGGCTATTACTCTGGCTAGGAGAATCCGCACTTTAAAATTATGTACAACAAAGTGACATTATTTAAAGTTAGGTTCGGTCAAAGTATGAAAATACTCACGGCCACAATTGTAAGCGTTAGCATGTTACAAACAGGCAGGTACAAGTCAGGGTTATAGACGCATACAGTGGGCTTTGATTATAATTGCAAGTTTTTTGAACGTTTTCGAAATTTTTCGTATTTTTAATTTTTAATGAGCAAAAAACTACACCGTCGCGATTTTCTGTTGGCTATTTATGAGACTTAACCATCGGATACGGATTTGTAAAATCACAACTAAAATTTACTCCCGTCATTTGACGGGCCTTTTACTTGTATGTAATAATGCGTTATTGGTTATTATTTTATATAGGCTGAAAAGTCAAATAAACGTCATCGTCCAATTGGTATTGGCGTTCAAGGATTAGCAGATGCTTTTATTTTGATGCGTTTCCCATTTGAAAGTGATGAAGCTAAACAATTAAATATTCAAATTTTTGAAACAATTTACTATGGTGCTTTGGAAGCAAGTTCAGAATTGGCACAAGAATTAGGTCCATATGAAACTTATGAAGGTTCCCCTGCTAGTAAAGGAATTCTTCAATATGATATGTGGAATGTTACTCCAACTAAATTATGGGATTGGACTTCTCTCAAAGAAAAAATTGCCAAACATGGTATACGTAATTCTCTCCTCATTGCTCCTATGCCTACTGCTTCCACTGCTCAAATATTGGGAAATAATGAATCTATTGAAGCTTACACTTCCAATATTTATACTCGTCGTGTCCTGTCTGGTGAATTCCAGATTGTGAATCCACATTTATTAAAAGATTTAACTGAGAAAGGTTTATGGAATCCAGAAATGAAAAATAAACTTATTGCTGCAAATGGATCAGTTCAAAATATTCCTGAAATTCCAGATGACATTAAAGCATTATATAAAACTGTCTGGGAAATATCACAGAAGAAGGTGAGTCAGGAAAATTCTAATAAAAGATTCTAAATAAATTCCAATAAATTCTTTCGGGTCAAGGAAAAATCACCAAAAAAATAAAAAGGTGTAAACAGTAAAAAACAAATAATGCAAATATTTCATTGTTTCTCACAGGTTATTGACATGTCTGCTGATCGAGGTGCCTACATTGATCAATCTCAGTCTTTGAATATTCATATTGCTGAACCTAATTTTGGAAAATTAACATCAATGCATTTCTATGCTTGGAAAAAGGTACAAAATAAAATGCTACACCACTTTTAATTTCAATAATCTTAAAAGTTAATATAAATAATAATAAATGATAGCAAAAATAGTGACAATCATCATAACTTTATGACTTATGTATATTTGTATAAATCCTAAATCTCGTTTATTTATATATACCAATTTTTTTCAGGGATTGAAGACAGGAATGTATTATTTGAGAACTAAACCAGCTGCAAATGCCATTCAATTTACAGTGGACAAAACTAAATTGGGATACAGTTCTAAAACTGAACAAGAAGAACAAAACATTGCTGGAATGGTTTGTTCCCTTCAAAACAAAGATGATTGTACCATGTGTGGTTCTTAAATTCAACATTACATATTTTTTACCATTTATATACATATGTACTATGTTTTACCGTGATTACTTTTCATTTGACTACATCGATTTGCTCATTCTTCTTTTCTTTTTGTTAATATTAAATACTAATTTTAGATATACGAAATATACTATACAAGTACATTTCTAAAAGCTTTACTTTTATGATAATTCTCTCTTTTTTTATTATTTTAAATATCATAATACATAATATGTGAGGGGTTTTTGTTTGTACAAAAACAATATATATATGAGACTTGATTTATTGTACTTAACTACATTCCTTCTTTTTTTCAATAATATAACAGTAACAAGTAATAATTTTAATAAAGCTCGTACGTACTCAAGAGGGAAGGTATTATAAAAATATACTTTTCAAATACAGCTCAATTTCTTATATTAATATATAAATATTATTATATCCGTGGAAAAATTGTACAATTTACACGTTTTTTTTTTTTTGAAATTTCCTTTTTCAGGGATTTGTTATACTGTTATTTTAATGAAACATTTGTAAAAATTTTTGATAGCATAACATTATTTAATGTCTGTATTCTGTATCCACTAATAAATATATTTACGTATACACGTTTCACTAATTTGTAATTTAAATGTGACTTAGATTTTATATTATACGATGGGATGGATGATAGAAAATGCTTTTTTAATTATTTGAAAGAAATCAACTTAATGCAAATGATATGTACCTATATACACAAATAAGTCACAAATAAAAACAACCAAGATTTTTTATTATTAAGTACTTTTTTGCAAAACGTGTTACCTTTAATTTTTTAAAATTTTCAGTATATTATTCATGTCTTTAAGTACACCACTCACAACAAAGTATGTATTTAATATAATATGTACAACCGGAGAAAATAAGTGAAAGAACAAGTTATTTGTACATGAGTGAAGGGTGAAAGCATTTTTTGTTATATTGTTGCATACTACAAAATATTTCAGAATATCTACTGTGTTTGGAATATGTATGTGCATAATTAGAACGTGCAATTGAATTTGACATCCCGGGCGATTGGAAAGTGTTCAATGAGATATTTGTGTGAACAGGAGAACACACAGGAGTGGTTTAGTATAATTTTTGTACAATATTTTTCTATTATCTCTCTTTTAAACAACCTTTTTAATTAAGTTAACTTTATTTGATCGTTTTATTAATTAATTAATTATGCCTCCTATACCTGAACCTTACTGGGGAGCTCCTACTTCCACCTTAGATTGGTTTGTGAAAATATTCACTTAAATAAAAACAAATGCTGAAAATATAATATTGTATTGATTTTTTTAAATGCTATTTTAAATCCTCTTTATTTTTTAGGTGTGAAGTTAATTATGAAGTTAGTCCATTTATAGCAGAATTTTGTAAGTGCATACATATATTTTATTCATAATATTATACCATTATATCATTAAACATCCATTAATTTTTAATTTTATGACTATTTAATGACGTGATGTTTATATTTAGGGAATACAATAAGTAATCTCGGAATGATAATTCCTCCGTTGTTTGGTATATATGAAGTTCTACGACTAAAACTGGAAAAAAAGTTTATTCTTACACATTTGTTTCTAATTGGTAAGTTTTTCATTTTAGAGAGTTATTTGAATCTGCCTACTTAAACTTTGTTATTAAGTATATAATAATATAGTAAAGCTGTTCTACAAGGAATCAAAGGGTACGATTAATCTGCTAACTTGGTTGCTACATTATAAAATAGAACTTTATATGAATTATAGGAAACATAGTGTGCTTGTCATTTCTCATTATTATATAATGTATACTGTATACATTTACTTATGGTTTAATACACACTTCTCTTTTTTTGCCTTTTAATTCTTTCGCCTACACTTTTATACAATACATTATATACTATATCATAATATTATATCATGCTTACCACTTCTTTAAATTAAATGAATAAAACATTATTTTGGACATATTATATATATATATAGTTGTTGGGTTTGGTTCATGGGCTTTTCATATGACCTTACTCTGGCCAATGCAATTATGTGATGAATTGCCAATGGTATGGGGCAATTGTATTTTGGTCTATCAGGTTAGAGTACTTTTACAATGTATGAATTTAAAAATAATTCTTATTTGGTGCAAATTATAAAAAAACTTCTCTTACATCTTATGCTAAAATACTCTAAAAAAGCTTATTTTTATAAATTCAGTTATGGGAAATAAGAAAATCTGCTCGTAAATCAATCAATTGGAAGGTGGGGAAATTATAAATTATATTAGCTAAACTATATATTACTATACTATATACTATGGCTAATTTAAAGCATTATTAGAAATTAGTAATCAGTAATAATAAATAATCATTATATAGCATGTACTTGATTCTCAAATAATATGTTTTATAAAAATGACTTTTGTCTTTCTTTCTTTTTCTTATATAAAAACAGATCATTTTCGTCTGTTTTACTTACTGCTTGTTCTTTACAGCAATATACCTCGTTCTCAGAAATCCTCTTATTCATCATGTAATATGCCACTATAATATATATTTTTCACTAAAGATTATATTATACGAAATGTATATTACTTAAGTTAATGAAACTATAATAATGATATCGTTAATAATTATTGCTTATATTTTAACTTGTTTTGTAGACCATGTACGGGTTGTTAGTTATCGTTGTTCTGGCTTTGGATTTACATCTTGTTAACTTCAATCAATGTCGAACATGTACAAAATTACTATCCGTCGGATTTTTCATGTATACATTTGGATTTGGTTTATGGAATATTGATAATCAGTTGTGTCCTCAAATCACGTAAGTTCTCACTGAACATGTTTGACTTTTTTTAAAATATATTTTTCAAACTTTTTTCCAAATTCCTTGATTATGTAAATTTTATGTGTAATTATGATAATAAATATAATATAGGGATATACGTTCCAAACTTCCAACAACGCTTCGACCTTTAACACAATTACATGCTTGGTGGCATATCCTTGCTGGCTACGCTACATATCTACACATACTTTTTGGGTAATTATATCTATTATATGAATGATGTTTCCTCTCTTTTAGAATATTCAAATGGATCTAATATAGAAGACTTTGAAATAATAATTATGATAATTGTTTTAAATTATACTATGAAGTGGGATTAGTAGTAGTAATATGTTTTTGTCATTGATGTTTTTTTTTCAGAATTCATGCCCGTGGTCATTTCTGCAAACCAAAAACACGTATAACTTTAAGATATTTTGGTGTTTCAGTTGCCAAAGCTGGTCCAATGGATTGATCTTCAGCTAAGTCTACATGTTAAGTTTGTACTAAATTTTGAAACATACAAGAAAAACAAGTTGCCATTTCAGTCAGTTTTTCCTTTTGTTATTGGTATAGTTTTAGTTCCAGTACAAAAAGTTTCGTAGTCATTATTTAGTTGATTTTGAAAGTAAAAAGTCTCTCATATATGATCAGTATTTATTAATTTACGGAAAATTTTAATGAGAAAAAAAGTATCCCTATTTTGGTTTACTTGACATACATAAAATATAAAATTTTGCAAACAAAAAAGTATTTTGAATTAGTCATGTATATGTAACATTAAGAATATACTTATTACTTATGTAGTATATATTGTTATGTATAATCGAATACGCGTTTTACACCACTATACTCCTCAAAAGTGTTATACTATAACTTAATTAGAAATTTGTAAAATGAAAAGAAAAACAAACAAATACTATCAGGTACTATACTATATAAGTATTTAAAAATTGTTATAGGTATCAAATCTGTCCATTACGTAATTATAAAAAAAAGCATTTTGGTTATGCTTTTATCTTTCTGAGAAGTACAGAGAGAGAGATACATAAGGAGAAAGGCCTCAAAAGTGAAAGCATTCAACCATAAAATGTCATTATAATCACGAAAATTTTTGTGTTTCGAAATATGCTTTTACTTTTTGGGTATATGTGTATTCTTATGTAATGAGCTTCAAAATATCATAATAATTAATAATTATGACTGTAGATTTCAAACCAAAACAATCCGGAATATTGGTTTTTATACTTATTTATTCAAGTCGTAAAATTTCTACTCCCAAAATGATGTTGAACATAATTTATTTAGATAAATACCTATACGGTCAACAAGAGAAGAAAAGAATATAGAAAGAAAAGAACATGAAGAAAACAAGGTTTAGTCAGAGGCAATATAGTCGGCCACACACGTTAGCTAGTCTGAGTATATATGATGACGTGAGTGTAACTAAAATAATGTAGAACATAGTGCAACAGTGTTGTCAACAAAAATTGTGATGTTGAGTAAATAATAATATGAATTAATATTCTTTTTAATGATTACACTTATTATAAGGCAATACACAGTATTTTAATACTATGGGGTAAATTGTTGGTAATGTAGGATGTATATGTGGAGAGGGGCATATTCGTAAAAAATGCTTAACAAATATAATGTATAAAATATATAGTAATATGAAAATGACACTAATTAGCTACAGTGCAATAAGATATATCATTAATTGTTACAAAATTTAGCTAGTGGTATTTAATAAGAAGTGTGTCGTCCATGTGTGTGCGGTTTTTAGTAGATTTAGATGTAAAATGTAAAACACATATTTACGCTTAAAAGTTTATGTCGAGTACGAGCTTAATATGTTATCAGCTTTCAATATTTCGGCTTTATGTATAATTTAATACATATACTTTATCAACTTTAGTATATCATAACATATACTTAATTCATTATTTACAAGCTACTTACAAACTACTTACAAACAACTGATCAGAGTATCCAAAAAAAATGAGCTCAAAATATTATAAAACTGTTCACAATTATTATTGAAAATTGAAAATATGGCAGTTTGTGTAGTAGTTTTAAATCACAAAATAAATCATTGTCAACGATACTTAATTTAATACAAAAAATCTCAAAACGCAGCCTTTGTACTTTTATTAAGTTACTAACAAACTTTTGTATCTCTAAAATCTCTATTCTATCTATTTGATATATTTACCTTTTATATAGGCGTCTGCTTTGTACACCTTTATAGCCTCTGTATGGATCTTATAATATAAACTACTGTCTCAATTGTAACTTATTTCTGCTAATTTATAATGATTGTTGTTTTGCAAAGATTTTAAATATTTCATATTATGTGTAAGTTTATACTAACTATAACCTAATTTTTGTGCCAACCCATATAATTGGACTGGGTTGTTTGTATATATACCTTTTGAGTAGCTTTAGATGCGTGTAGGTACTATAAGTTCTAAGTTTAAGTAATATTTTGTCTACAAAAGGTTTTTGTCTTCCTAGAGTAAAAATACACTCAGTATCTCACTCTAAAGTTAATTTATCCTAGTCCCTCGAAAAGATTTAAGGAATTTGGTAATATAATATATGATAAAAATTGAAACTTTTCTATGCAATCCCATGTTACAATTATTATTATTATGTTTTATGTATTATGCATCGAAATCGTGTAGTAACTTTTAACCTTGACTCTCTTCGTGTGCTATATAGCTTTATTATATGTATAAGTTATTGGGTATTCGCTTTTTATTTTGCACAAGTTTGGTTTTTGAAAACACAGACGCAACATTTTAGTTTGTACATAATAATATGATAATACATAAGGAGGAAGAATATTATACAAATAATATGTAAAATGTACAACTAACATAATATACACTAAAACTACACGGTAAACTAAGTTGTCCAGTATTCGACGATACGTAGAAATGTACCTTTGTGTGTAGACTGTGACTATAAGTATAAATAATTATTATGATTAGTCATTATTCATCTACTATGTATGACAAATGTCTTGATAGTATATAAATTATAATGTTACAAATGCACATAGTAAATGTACGTAAAATAATGAATAATGTCAAAGAATGCAAATATTCTTTTTTATCTATACTTATTTTAATCACAAATTAATTATTAGTATAAAATAAAACAGTAAACAGGGTTTTTAGACTTTTAGGACTGATATATTTTTGTGGTTGTTATTGAGTGTGGAGTGTGTGTGTGTCCCTTTTTATTTGTATATTATGAAAACTGCACAGGTAGAAACTGATGTAATCAGTAATAACTTTTTTTTATTGATATATTTACCTGCACAATATTATACATTATACATATATTTACTTTGCATTCCAATCGAAAAGTTAATGTTAATGTATTCCTTCTTATTCCTAAAATTTATACATACATAGTACTATTATATTATATACATAGTACACATAACATTTTCTATTTAAAGGTTTAAAAATAATACCAATGTTTTATCAAAAGAAAATTTGTATTGGGAGAGAAACTTAAAAAGTTAAAGGAATATAAAATAAAATGTCCTGTATAGTGACAAAAATGCACAATGCACATTTCCAAAGTTGAAGCTCTTAAAATCTTCAATAATTGTTGTAAAAAAAAATTTGAACCGTGTGTACCTCATCATTTTTTTTCTACCTCAGCATTTCATTCAATCCGTTATTTACTTAATAATTTAGAATGCATTGAATTCTACTCAGTATTCAAGAGTGACTACCTCTCATGTATACAAAATATCTAGGAAATTTGTCTATCCAACTCACATTCGTCCTGGATCCTTATTAACCTTGGCATACTACACACAGTGGGAGAGTCTAGAGTCTAGGGTCTAGGACAGGAATAGGTAATAGGTAAAGAGTGGAGAAGAAAGAAAGAACATGGAGAAAGACTGAAGACAAGACGAGAAGAGAGAAGAAAAAGGGCGAAAGAACGTGACGGTGGAGAAAGAGGAGCTCAAAACAAGATTACATTGAAGCAAGTATTGAAGAAATACATCAGTAGTCAGTTGGCAAGCAGCATTGGGTCGAGAAAGTCGCTTTCTCTCTATCTCTCTCTTTCCCTCGCTCACGAATTTTCTTGCATAGTTTCCACTGTACATTGTACATGGTGCAGACTTGGATGGTGCTGGCACTACAACAGAGTCAGAACTAGTTAACGAATATTCGAACAATATACTGTAGTGAAAAAAAAAACAACAAGACACTTTTCTCATACTATAAAGTATAAAGTAATAATAATATTACATTATAATACAGTGAAGAGTGAAGTTGCCCTTGTCATGAGACATGAGAACCGTGAGTGAATAGTGAATAGACATTTTCAATCGTTCTATCTTTTATTCTCTCCATTCCTCTCTGACTATATAACTAACGTAATTATTATTATTGAAATAACTCTTTGAATAATTGATTGAGTGCTTCACTCCGTACTCCTTTACACATAGGCATATATACGTGCCATGTCCCTTGTACATTGTACATTTATACACTCATTCGTCCTATTCCACTCGTAGTGTATTTCATATTTAATGAATTACCATTTTCTTTGACTTTGACTTTGCTTTACTTAAACTGATGGAACTGTCTGTTGTCTGTCCTTTCTATTCGTATTCGTGACTCGTTCTAAATGATACAGTGTCGCTTAATCAAGTTGATCAATTAATTATAAATTTCAAGGTGCCGTTTTACAAAGATAACAGTCAACTTAAAAGTTGTGAATTGTGAAATACTATTAACTATTATATAATATTATATTCTCTACACAAATTTGCTTGTATGGATACTTGAAAGAGATTGAAGAAGAAATTCAGAAATTTTGAGTATTCTGTTTTTTGTTTATAAATACATTTGAGTTCCCATAAAAGATAAAAGTTGTAATAAAAAGTGGAAAATAGTGACTATAGTTGACAAGAATACTAGCTAAAAAATATAAAATATCTGTAATAAAAGTTTAATATTTGTTCTCTTACCTTTTAAATATCTAATACGTTTCCTCCTTCATGTACAGTACATTTTACATTTACTTTGAGCAATATCTAAATAAGTAAATTAATTGTTTGTCTTGTTGCTGAAATAATTTCTGTGATTTTGAATGTATAATGACCAATGTCCCATGTACAACGTATAATAATAATAAATAATAAACAATAAGTGTGTCACTACATAAATCTACTGTGTGTACGATATAAGATAACAGATAATAGTTGAGATAAAAGTCTCATTCCTCCAGTATTCCAGTACTAAAAGCATCATGATATCTGTATATGGATTATGAATAAAAGATAAAATTAATTAAGCCTGGACATTGCTTTGCTTTTCATAACTGGACAACTCAATTGACAATAAATGATACAAGTGTTGTACTTTGGACTTTGTCCGTCAAACAAGTTCCCCCGTCTAAATGATACAATGAATATGTAAGTACTGTACATTGTACATGATATAATTGTGTTGCAGTCTTCGTATTGATTTGTTTTTGGTTTCCAGTGTTATTACTTGATACTTGGTACTCTTACAACTCTACTTTTAGTGTACACTTGGTGTCATACATGGCTAAGGATTCTTCTCAGGTAAACTATAGTCACATTATTGAATTTTTAATTTTCATAGAGTTTATTTCTTGGTGAACGATGAAATGAAACTGTTTATTAGACAAAGTAGACAGTACATGAGGAAATGTGCACATTATCTGTCATCTGTCATCTGTCGTACATATTCCGTATTTCATGAAACTGAAATAAACCATGAAAGCTTTGTACTTTGCACTTTGTCCACAATTATCAAAACCAAAAGTGTGACCAGCAAAGGAGTCAAGAGGCTCTGTTTTTTTGTTTCTCTGTGCAATGTGCAAATTGACAACTCATTGAACAGACTCACGACTTTGTGTCAATTTCTCATGTCTCAAGAGTAGGGTAGATTTCAAGAACGGATCAATGGCAAATGGCTAGAAAAGTTGATTCTGTTTTTTGTCCTCCATTACTTCTCGATTTTAGATTCAATATTCTAAAGAGATGTTTGACTAGTTCCATCCTGGAGAAAAAGAGAGAAAACTGTAACAATAATCATTCCCTAATTAATTAAAACACATTAATTTTTTCCATATGAAGATTGAAAATTGGAGGACATTTGTTTAAATACAGGCGTGGATTAAAATGCCTTGAAGTTATTAGAACACTATTACCTTGTATCAGTTTCCTTCTTTTTTCCCTTTGATTGGTATTTGGTATTATTAGGCTGATTACTTTTAGTTTGGTTAGTTTTAGCTAATTAGCCACAGTCCCTAGTGTAACATTACAGCTATCTATCTCTTCCGTTCTGCAAGGATTCACACATGACACATTTAAAACGACAAGGTAATGGGGTTGATTTTTAGCACTCATCTCCATTTCTTCTGCACTTGTAGGAGAAAGGGGGTCTGATCTCTGGTTAAGTTTTGAGTTTTGAAAATTTCATCCCTTTCTTTTGCTTCACTGTTATAAATACTAAATACACAAAGTTGTAATATTTTTAAAACACTTTTCCGTCATTGGTGACTCCATTATAAATTATTATTATACTTGCATACATTTGTATAGTCAATTGTATTTTTGCACTCTATATTCCGTACTATGAAATACTTGTATGAGTAATTTATTTGAGAAACAAGTGTAGGTTGTAGGTTTAGCCGTGTGTATAAAGTAAAGTAAAGTGTACAGTATGAAGAAAAAGTAAATCAATATTGTATGGCACGATTGCCAATTAATTATTAATACCTAAGTAAATGCTAAATCTACGTATATTTGCATATACATAAAATTCTAACCAAACTCAACGTTAAAGATTAAAGTATAACCTGTTCTTAAATGTAATACACATGTGAGACATGTGATATTACAATTACAATATATGTAGTATAGATATTATTTCTAGTTGAAAAACTTGTCTACCTTCAAAAATTTAGTACACTATCTCTGTACTCTGTACAAATGAAATACATGTATTTGTATTTGTGGTTTGGGGTCTATCAATTGAGCCATAATTACGAAATAGTACACATGAATAATTAATACATGTAGCCTGTAGCCGCATGTATTTATAATGTGTAACTGACTTGTTTGTGTACTTTCTGGTTTTCTATAACTTGGAATATGGAGTACTAGAATTCTAGTCATCCGATTCATTCTTTCTTGTCACCCACTTTGAACTGTTAAACTGTTACATAGGATGGTATGAAAATTAAATGTAGGTGAATGCAAATTATTACGTATTATGTAGGAGAAAGATTATAGTGTTTTTATGTTTTATATAACCAATGTTGGAATTTTGGTGAACTTTTGGGTTTTGTGTCAAACATGTGTTTGGAATGCTCAGTGTTCAGTGCATGCTTTTATAGTAATACTTTTGTTATTTTTAGACTTTTAGAAACAAAAGCTTTTATGCAAAAATTCTAGTAATTCAACATGAGATTATCTATAATCTAGGCTGTAGTTTGTAGTTTGTAGCCTGTAGCCTGTAGACTGTAGACACTTGGATTGACGTAAACGTAAAAGTCAGAGCTTTCGACCATCAAATATTAGTATCAAAGGGGTTCATCTCGTGTTATTGGTAGGTAAACTCGAATCAATATTTGGCAAAGATATATTATTATTATTATTAGTATGTATGTTTGATTTTTGGGTAAATGGTGAATGCATGTGAGGGGTATCAAGCATCAAGCATCAAGTACCAAGTATCAAGAGAAAGAAAGGGGAAAAAAAGAAAGTTATCTCACCAGAGTCATCGAGTCCACTCAAGTGAAACTCCATTCTCCAATCTATGCATGACTATTGAATTTTAGAAATTTTGTGTATATGTGTATGTAAGACGGCTCTCCGGTGAAGGGATAAAATACAAGTAACTGAGTGAGTAGAAAAAGAAAGTAAGTGAATGAGTCAGCTACAGTCACTAGTCACTAGGCAGTAAGTAAAAGTATCCAACTTGATGCAATCCTCTACATTCTACAGTCAACATTCTACATAAGTGAATAAAGTAATGGTAGTTGTTTTTGCTATAAATATATCAAGAGTTTAGGAGAATTTCCGTGTCCCTGACATTACTCGTTACTTTTCTTTCACTTATGGATACCATATATTATGTACTACATTCTATGTATTATGTATGCACATACCTTCTTTTTTCTCTTCCTTTGGAAATGCCCCAGCACACATGATACTAAATACTAAATAGAAATGTAAGATATTATGTAACAACTTTACTTTTTCTTGTACAAATCCTCCAAAGGTAAATGTACATTGTACATTGTACATATTAGACATTACACATGTAGATACTAGATACTGTGGATACATGATACGAGTATGAATAAGTCATGTGTTGATATGTTTCCATTTTCCATACTTTCCCATTACATCTATTTTCTGTCTTGTGCAACTATTACAAATGAATATTCAGCTCATTCGTATGTATGCTATATCTAAGGAGGACAACATTTAACATTCACATTTACATATGGTTTGTTTTTCTCCATTTACATATTTTAGTCCCGTGTACTTGGTATGTAAATTCATGAGACTTGAGATTTGAACAGTCTCCGCTCAACTTGTTCCTTTCCTCAAATTTTAAAGGTGCAACTTGTTAAAGTGAACTTAAAGTTAGTTTGAGCTCAACCCTGAACTAGCCAAAGTTGAATTTTCCTCCAGAACAGCCATGTACATTGTACATTTCCCATGCAAAACATCTTGGTTTCATCCTTTCTATTTCTACATTTTGTTGCAAATATCAAGTACACAACACACAATGTATGCAAAAATAGGAAATTATCTACTTGTCATAAATAAAACTTTACGAGAAGTGTCAAGAATCAAGAGTATAAAGTATAAAGTATCAAAATATCAAGGGTTCTAAAACGGCGGAGGTTATTGAAAGTAGATTGAAATTATGTACACTTTTCACGAATTATCATGAATGATGAATTTACCTTTTATTAAAAGAAAGAAGTGCAAGATTAGATCAATAATATCTGTATTGGCATAATATTATGTCATAAGTAATTATTTTTACCCTGCATCGTGAATCGTGAACTGTAAACAGTAAATTTTCAGTAGGCAAAAGTAATCGTGAATCATTTAATATTTTCAAGACAAGAGCAAGAAAAAATTGTACCCACAAAAAAATATTGACTTTACTTATTGCGTTACCATGAATGAATTGTCATATCAGGAGTGTGTAATGTGTAATGTTGTAGCAATGGGAGTTCTCCGTCCACAAAAATAAATAATAGAGTATAGAGTATGCAATGCACCCAATGGTAAAAATAAAACATTTTTGTATGTTATTTACTTACGTTTGCCTGCTTTGTATACTCTATACTGTATAAACTTGGTTGGCCGTAAAGCGGGAAGCTGAATGTGACATCGGTCACTAAATAAATAAATTACTCGCTTTACATACATAAATATTTTGGTCATATTTTTTTGATTACCCATCATCAATTCTCAATTGTCCATTCCATCTTCATTCTTTATGAATACATGTTTTATTTAGTATTAAAGGTAAACAGTAAATATGTGAAGCAAATGTACTCCTGTTTTATGTATGCACATTTCTCGATAACTATTTTCCTTCTCCGTATCTCTGTGTAAATGATTTCAAGGTAAACTCCGGTTATTTACCTTCTTCCAACTTTCTTTTTGTCCCTCTACATTATAGACTCTTTTGGTGTTTGGAGTCTAGATTCTAGACTCAGTAATATTCACATGGGTAAATAGTAAATAAATATCAGCAATTACATTTTAGGTGCTCAATTGGCTTACCAACTCAGCACTGAGCACTGAGCACTGAACACACAAGAACCAATATTTGCATTTCCAGGATCCCTCGCTCATTGCCTCCATTTTCTATTTACCTATTTTGAAGTAGGGTCGAAAAGAGGAACGTTGAGTTTATTCCCAATGTACAATGCTAATACAGTCCGCATACACAAAAGCATATGTGTAATGTGTAGTGTATACACATTGTAAATTTAAAAGACATTTTACATCAAGCACCAAACATCAACCATCAACAACGTCGACAATGACAACGTGTCCTTTTTTCATTAATCATCACAATATCACCACTGCAGCAGAAAATGTAGTAGGCAGTCCGAAATTGAATGGTCAATATAATATGAATTTGTGTTCTCGGAAATCGGAAATCGAAAATCGAAAATTAATGAAATCATGCTGACCATCGGCTTCGGCTTCAATTACTCCTATTCATTCCAAAAGCTCAAAATACGTATAGGAAACATAGGATAGAGGATACAGGACAAAACGTTTTACTGTGCTGTGCTATAATTCAGAAATATAATAGTCCCTCTCGTCGTTAGAATCCATTCTATTAATTATATTATGTGTGCGTGTAATTACTGGTCAGAAAAGTATACATGACATCTACATAATATATGTTTGGAAAAAATGGGTTGACTTCTAACAAACTCCAAAGTCAAAAAGTCCAAACCAAAGTATTTTTAGACTACTATCTATATGAAAACTAAAAAAAACATGGCTTTCGTGAAAATCTAGAATCTTGGAAGGAGAATCGAGAGAATGTGTAATTTGATTACATAATATTTAATATACCTTTAAAATAGCACGGGGCTATTTGTACACTTTTATCTACAGACGTAACATTCAAGATTCAAGACGTCAGACGTAAGATGCAAGCCCTGTCACAATCCAACTTGGGCTTTGAATATATAGATATTTCCACGCACACCAAGTGGAAATACTTTATATACAAATGTTCATTATGTAATGTAGTTTTTGGCTATAAAAAGCATTACTGAACTTATGCTGAAATTCCCTTAACTCTTTACCCTTTTCCCTTTACTGGGAATAAATCAATGGCAATTCCAGTTACGTAACCAATCGACAATCCACTACGCAATGACGGATGACTGCCGACGAAATCGAAAACGTTCAATCACAAATCACCCAGTTGTTTTCAAATCTACTGTACTACTGCTACTGTATACTGAATACACTGTAATCTGTAATTACACCGCACACCAATGTGTGTGGAAAGAGAGACTTTGATTGACACAAAGTTGACTACAATTCAATTCCATTCAATTTAATTCAGGTTCTTAATTCTTTCTCTCCTCCATTATTCATTTCCGATTCACTCTTTTTTGTTTTTCTCACACCCTCCAAAAACAAATTCAAAATGAACTATAATCAACTTTGCTTTTTCCTAGAACCTAGAAAGATAGATCACATGAATAAATTGTGGAGAAAAGAGGATAAGTTTTGAGTTTCGAGGTTTTGAAAATGCATATATTATACTTTTACTTTTTTTGAAAAATAACAATGCACATTAACAGAGGCACGGAGGTTCCTTAAGCCAGAAATGTTTGACACGACTGACCTCCATCAGCTCAATCGCTCATGAATAATGAATGAAAGAGTAGCTTTCACTTTGGACTTTGGGCAGTCAAGTATGCTTGACGGTAAAAGTACTTTGATTAGGAGTATTGAGTACTGAACACTGAACATTGAATGTACTGAAGGTTGAACGTGTATCAATTTTTATAAACAACATTATATAGACTGATAATTGAGCACTTGTGAAATGTGACTCTTTTATTCCTTTCTCTTCTCCTATCCTATCTCTTGTCTATCTATTATCTATTTCCAATAAGTAACCCATAACATACACCGTTGCTCGTATTGATACTTGCTTTGCGGTTTCTGCATTCATGCTCACAGGAAACAAACTGACAGTTTGTGACGTTACACAATACTTGATGGCTGATGGTCGATAGCCGATAGCCGATAGCCGACAGTGGTGGATGGTAGATGCGTGTATCGTAAAAGTTGTATCGTAAACTTCAGTGTCAGTAAAAAACACAGGCTACTGCCAAAAATGCGGAGGTAAATTGTAATGTAAACGTAGGAAACGCATACTGATAGAACGGAGCAGAATTAATGTCAGCAGTTCAAGTATCAAGTATCAAGATTCTAGATTGTAGAAGGTAAAAGACACGTGCTGATACTGAGGTAAATGGTAAATAGTAAATAGTAAACAGTGCATGTAGAATGTAGATAATATTAATTGACAACATGAATTCATTACGGCTGAAATAAAGATTGTGAGAAGAGAAGAGTTAGATATCATATCATATCACTGTCTTTGTCGTTTTATCTTTTTGTCTTTTTTTCTTGTCCTTGTCCTTGTCTTGGTTGCCATGCAAATTTCATACAAGTTTCTATCCGCCGTTTTCATGTTATTGTCACCATTGTTAGAGTTTCCATGTCATTATTTGACAATTGACAATATCGCTGTCATGGAAATTTATGTACATGGTTCCTGAGTACAGGGTACAGGATACACTAAAATCTAGAACCTAGAATCTAGAAGAAACTGGTACTTAGATTGTCAAAAAAGAAATTTTTCCTGGATGAAAAGTATCACTACATGTTATATCACATTATTGTCTTTTGGTTACATCTAGAATCTAGAGTGTAGAGTCTAGAGATGAAAGTACTAGATTACTTGTCTTTTTGAAAGGATGTCAACTTTTTCATATACACAAGTGACATGCTACATGCTCCATGTTACATGTTACATGTTACATGAATTTCCCCTGTTTTCTCTCTTCTTCTTTTCCAGGAGCTTTCAACTTGGAAAAATTAAGTACCTCAGTTTCATAGTCGGAGTCGGATTCGGATTCGTATTTGTATTCTGGATTCTCCTCTGCCCAATGTATACTGTGTACTTGGAACCTTGATAATACCATTTACTTTAATGCATGTATGGTATGTAGTTGAAATTGAGTGGATGTAAAATTAAGTTAGGGAGAAAAGAAGGAGCAAATATACATTTTTGCATCTATACATTCTACATTTTACATGTGCGCCTATAAATTCTTCTGCAGTAGTTACGTTGGTACATTGTAGATTGTATGCTCTAGCATTTGTAATATGTAATATATGTAAAAGGTGGAGAGGAAATGGGAGTGAAAGACAGAAAGACAGGGAAACAGGGAGACAGAGAAAGGAAACAGTGAAACGTAAAGTGATACGATACGAAACAAAACAACAACACAACACACAAGACAAGTGATGTAGGTTTCTTCCGTTTTTAGTGTGCTCTGGTAGTTTGTGGTGTTTATAGTTTATCACACACAGTTTAGTTTAGTCTACACATGTAGAATATACATAAATACTAAATACATACATTGTACACTGTACGTTCTTTCTTTCTACTCCTGTCTACTCTGTACAGTGTACAATAAAGTGACTACCTACTGCATGTAGACTTTATACTGACTAAAAGCTGTCAGAGTCGAGTTCTAGTCAGAGAGAAACAAGAAAGGGGAAGGGAAGGACGGAGCTGGAGATGGAGATGAAACAAATACAAAGAAAAGGAATGGAGAAAGTCAGACATTTAAAATAGAAATGGAGAAAGAGGAAACTTTTACCCTTGGCCAACATCAACATCAGCATCAGCAGCAACATCAAGAGTATCTAGCAGAGCACACACATGTACAATGTACAATTTGTGTGTACTGTGTTAGTTGACTAGATGAAATCTACTGCAGAGAGAAAGGAATGAAAGTCTTTAGCTTTATAGCCTTTTGGTGTCTGTTTCTGTTTTCTTTCTCTCTCTCTCTTCCTCTCTGCATATCCTCCTGCTACCTTCTATCTTGTATCTTGTATCTTCTATCTTCTCTTGGCTTTTGCCTTTTGCCTTCTGTCCCATATTTTTCTCACTGCTCCAAACTCGGAACTCCAAGTCTACTCAGACTCGGATCCGTGAGAGTGGATACAAGTACAAATATTTTGTGGTCTGGTTGAAATGAATGAAGGAAAGAAGGAAAGAAGGAAAGGGAAATGCTACAGAGAATGAATTGGGTTTACACTTGAATCTCGCTTGAATTTTTCCACGGACTTTCCACAGACACTCTAAACTCTAAACTTTCAACTTTCCTCATCTCATTCATTTATACAAATGGAATCCAGAATCCACAGTTGATATGTATGCATTCATTCTGTAGTCACATTCTGTGTGGTCATCTTTGTTGAAGAGGAAAAAGCTTTTACAAAATATTTACATTATGTATACTACGCACATGTACACAATATACAATATACGTCTTTGCTACACAATGTACAATGTACACTGTACACTGTACACACATTCAATTTTCAACATGTTTTTGCCCATTCATTCGCATTTTTCAGTACGTCGTTGATTTCCTCTCAATTTTTATAAATGTGTTACTGATTTCATCTTTTATCACATTTCCTCCTTTTCTCAGTCTGATGCGTTCAATTTTCAGTATCAGTTTTTTTTTCGAGAAAAAGATCTATATCCTGTGAATTGTGTGTATCTTTTAAAGATTTATAATCTAGAATCTAGAATCTAAACATCATTCAAAAAAAATCTCTACATTCTCCATTCTACATTCGACAGTTAATGTAGTGGTCGACTTTCTTTTTTTGTAGAAACTAGAGTAGAAGAATTCATCACCAGCCCCAGCATGAACATATGCTGAAATTTTATACTTTTTGTGCATTATAATATAATATGATATACAGCATTTCATGGTACTTTGTAGATTCTAGATTCAAAAGACGTATCAAGTATCAAGTATCAAAGTTTAAAAGTTGGATAACATAACAAGTGAATGTTGATATTGATACTGATACTGGATATAGGATATAGGGTATATCTAGGGATTGAAGAAAGTGTATAAGGATGAGTTGGTCATTGTGATATATTGGTAAAGTTTCCTCATTCATGTGGGTAGGAAAAACGAAAAACGATTTACAAAATGAAATCTGATTGAGTAAAATCTAATAATACTTGAGAAAGAGATCCTGTTTTTCCTCATGGTTCGAAATGGAACTAAAGCTGAAACTACAGCCGGATAGGAATCAGCATGATCTCGTGTAAGGAAACAGAAAAACGTGGAGAGAAAAGATTATCCACTATCCAGTATCCAGTAGAAAAAGGAAAAAGGGAAAGGGAAGCAGAAAGAAAAAAGAGGAAAGGAGCTAGAATATGGAATATGGAGCATGAAAACCAGGAACCAGGAACTAGCAACTAACATACTTGTGTGATTTATAGGGGATATTATAGATTGAAACCATTTTTAAAGATGGAGAATGGAGAGATGGAGAGTCATAAAGTCTGTCCATATCCTCAACTTAATCTTTTACTCATCGGTTGGTCCAATGTTGAATCTTGAATCTTCAAACTCCAAACTCGCATGTTAAACGTAGAATGTGGAATGTGAATGTGAATGTAGGACAGTGTCTTTATGTTACGACTGCATTTTATACATCTACAACTACAGGAGGAAAAGAGGATTCTGGGTGTAAAAACTCAAACGATCTCTGCTCCTCACAAAATTTCAACTCGTTTTTATTTTTTGTACCTCTTTTTCTTCCCATTTTTTCTGTTGCTTTTTCTACTTGGTGTACGTAGAAAACGATCCATGGTGTTGGATTTTCTGTATTTTTGTATTTGTGTTCATTCTTCTTTTTCCAGGGTGTTTATCTCTCTACTTTTATTCGTATCAGTACCATTATCAATACAGTATCAGTACCCGTATCCGTATCCGTGTCTGCATCTATCAATAAAACATCAACTTTATGATATAACCACGTTTATTTTATCTGTATGGAAAGCGGAAGATTGCAATAATACATGAACTGTGTAAAGAGTAAAAAGTAAAAAGTGAGAGGAAAGTGGAAGAAAATCAAAATCAAAACCAACACAATTTTGAAAGGAAGCGGGAAGAAATGAAAATGAGGAAGAAGAGATGTCTAAAGTGTTCAACGTTCAATATGGAGAGATAACAAAACACTGAACATTGAACACTGAACAGGCTTTGAAGGGAAAGGAAGGAAACGGAGGGGAAAGGAGGAAGAGACGGTTCTCTTTTTTCAAAAGTTTACGGCAAAGGCGTCAGGTTCTTCCATTAAAGGTTTTACGACAATGACGAGATTTCAGAGTTTCAGAGTTGTGGAAAAAAGACTTTTGTCTCTGTTTTTTCATGTAGTTTCTTCAAAATAGGGGAATACATAAAACTAGACAGTTGCATGTAGAATGCAGAGTGTATAATGTACATGTGCATTGTGCATGTGTATAAATACGATTTGCTCAATCTAAAATCTAGACGATGCCAGAGAAATCCCATTTTCTGCTTTGAATACTCTAGGTTTTTGGTTTGTCTGTTTGTGTTTGTGTGTTTCCTGTGTCAGTTCAGTTACACATTTCTGTTTCTTGTGTTCTCCTGCATTCTGCATTCAAACTGTTATAGATATTCTTTGGTAGATTGTACTCATTTTTTCTGAGTAAAGTACTTTACTATTTATGTTTAGAAAACTTTTCCCCCATTTGTGAATGAACGTCTCAAACTCACAGGCTCGAGTGATGGTCTCATTTTGTGGTTCCGTTAAACAAGCAGAAGAAGTTGTGTAATTGTTTTTCTCTTAAATGATAACCTCTTCATTGATTACTGTTTACTGTTCACTGTTCAGGTTGAATAATAGTGAACACTGTGTTTTAAAACTTGAAATGAATATCTTTAATTTGTATGAGTTTTGAGATTTAGATTGAGGTTTTGCTCCCTCGAATCGAATGTAGAATGAAATATAGAATATGGAACCTATTTATCTAATATTTTCCGTGGGCAGACGAGACTTTTTAATCTCAACTATTTTCCTAGAACCAGGATTTTTGGATAAAACGTGCCGAATTTTTAAAAGTCTGGTCTAGTTACTGTTTGCCCCGTCGCCATGGGGAATTGATATATTATGGCATTTGATATCCAGATAAAGATTGAGATTGAGATAGAAATCTAGAACCAGATTCAGTTCTCTGCCAACTATTTAAATTGAAAACGTTCCTTCCAATTTTCAGTATTCTGGCTTTTGGATTCTGGATTTTACATATTTTATCTACATGTAGTATCTGATGTCTCATACTTATCCGAATGTTTTTCGGTACAATACATTGGAAATTGAAAATAGTACAATAATAGAAAATTGAGGTTTCCCATTTCCGATTTCCCATTTTGAGTAGATTACAGAGTAAAGCCTCTTTCTTGACCTCGGGCGTTGAACATTGAAAGTTGAACCGTGAGGTAAATTATATGGAGGAAGAAGGTTGAATTTAAATAGTAAGTAGTTGTTGTGCCGATTAAAGGTTCCTTATAACTTATAATACTACATTTGTATTTTGTATGTATTTAGATTTCAGATCGGTCGAAGAAAGTGTAGTGTGCAAGATTGTGTGTGTTTTGTATTCGGTATTGTGTATTGTGTATACATTTCCATTCATTACCTTTTGAAGACAATTAATAATAAATTTAAAAGAAATTTTAAGCACCAAACCAAGTTTGTGGAAGGGTCATATATTTTCCAGTCACTTTCACCCAAGCAGATAAAAACGATTTACGACCTCATCCTCCATCTTCCATCCTCACACTGGTTGCTGGTTGCTGGTTGTCGGTATGGCTGGCTATTTTCTGGCTGTTGCCTCTTTTCTGCTGGATTCCTTAGCCACACTCAATACGATAAAAAGTGTCTGGAAGTGGAAAGTTTATAGCTGCTTTTCCTCTCTCTCACCTCTGTCTCGTATCTTTCCTATCTTGTGTCTCGTATCTCGATTCTCGTAGATATTGTATTATAGATGTGTATGTGTATAAATTAGGCCGGATGCAGACAGCAGTGGACTTGACTCCTTCTTCTTTTTTTATTTACGTCCGAATCCAAATTCCAATTCTGCTCCTCCATGTATACTGTACACTGTACAATGATCGTGGTACATTGTACACATTAAATTAAATATACGGTTGGGAAAGGGAGAGGGCAAGATTTTTCTAACACATTTCCCACCAACCAGTCCGAAATTTCCAATTCATTTGCTGGACTTAAAGGAAAAGGTATAGAGTATAGAGTAGAGAGTAAAAAGTGTACGGAATGAATATCCTGCATTTTTCTGCCTCTGGAAACGACATCCTAGCTTTACGCTGAAAGTACCTACAAAACCTACAATAGTATACAAAAGAATTCATGTTTTTTTGTCAAATCCTTCTTTTCCACCACTTTCACGGTTCCAGTTATCCATTACTGATTATTCATCCATGCAACACAAATCGCTACAACCTACAACCTACAATCCAAACCAAGACTCACAGTAGCTCTTGTAAATCCTATATCCAATATGATATTGTGCACTGCAGACCCAACTACGCTAGATTCTAGATTCTAGACTTTGTATAAAAAGTAAAAGCATAGTCCTCATTTCAATTCAGTCCAGACTTAAAAACGGAAAGGTTCTCTCCGAATCCGTTTCATTTTCGTTAAAAGTGCATTACCAAGTACCAAGTTTATGCTGTTCTCTGTCCTCTGTAGTCTGTGCCTTGTCCATTGTACATTGTACATGAAGAGGGAAGAGTATATCAAAAATAAAAACTAGAACTGGAACTCTTCCAAAGTAACAAAAATTCCTGTTTCTCGTATATTCCCAATCTCCACTTTCTCCACTGCATATGTACATGTTATTATTATATAGAGCAGAAAGTGTCCCACTGCACACTGCACAGTGTTTGCCTCAACTTTCAGCCAGTCAATTTGTTCCTTGAGCACAGGGAGCTTTTCTTGTGTACATGAGAATTGAATTGTAAATAAGGTAGTTGGCATGTACATTTTTATGAATGACGTGTAGATTTTACTTTGTACACTTGAACCTGAGAATTTGGAGCCGTCATCTTTATTTTCATTTTAATCTCTCTCTCTCTCTCTCTTCACTTTCCCACTTTCTCAGACGCCACCATTTACTACAGATTTTACTTTGTTGGTCAGTCCAAAATCCACACAGTTGTTGTTATTATTGTGTCCGTGTACCCTGCTCGTAAATTTGTCTTGTGTGAGCTCAGCTACTCCACATGTAAAATTCTAATTGCCCTCTTCCGCAGTTGTCTTTTGTGAGTATCTTAATCCTCATTGGATGCTCAGTGAATTCTGTATAAGCGCTTTGATCTTTTGTCCATCATTATGAGTCTGACATGACAAATACAAATCCAAATCCGAATAAACGGAAGAGAGGAAAACTCTCGTCAAATGATGATGATGAAAAGAACGTGTGGATTTTACAGGGTAGAGAAGAGATTGAAGGCTGTCTTATATCTTTGTGTATGTGTAAGGTGTGAGGGTACTTGGACAACTTTCACTGCCTTCCAGTGAAAGCTGGAAGCTGGAAAACTGGAAAACTGGAACTCCTGATATAATATAAAATGGCAAGGTAGTGAGAGCGTGTGAATGGGAATAAAAGTACACAAGCACGACTGCACCTTGGACGTGTGGATGTGGATGTGTGGATGGATACTAGACAGTAGACAGTCGACAGTAGACTTCAGCAGAGGCAGTACAGAGTAAACAGTAGCGGAGGAAAGTAAAAGTAAAAGTGTGGAAGAGAAACCTTTGGAATTTCATTTGAAAAAAAAGAGACGGGACGGGAAGAAATTTTCCCTCAAGTTGAAAGGATTTTCTCCGACTCGGACTGATCGGATCTAGTTGAGTGAAGTGGACATCATGTGAAAAGAACTTAGCTTTGATCTACTCCCCAGACGTACTTACCATTCCATTCAATTCTTCACACATCAAGATGAGCTTCTGTACGTTGTACACTTGTAGCCCGTAGACAAACGACTGCAGACTGCAGACCGTACACATAGCACAGATAGCGAAGGAACTATCTGTATGCGTACAAAAGTACACACTCGGAATTTAAACCAGAAAAGAAACCCTTTGGAACTTGGAACTTGGATTTTGGACGGTTGGATTGCTAAATTTAAAAGTACACACATATAATGTGGACCGTATTGGATTGGGTTGGATTGGCCAGCTTTTTCGTGTTTCGTACTTTGTACTTGGTATTTGCGTGTGCGCGAGGCGAAGGAGAAAAGAGGTCCCATTCTGAATCCAAAATCCCACCATATCTACCCACATGCACAAATGTATGTAGTGTGTACACATGTTTCTTCACTGGCTTGGCTTGGTTTGGTTTGGTTTGGTTTAGTTAGGATGGAAAAAGTAGAGAGGAGAAAATGGAGAAAGCAAAGAGGAAGAGAAACACAAGAGAATGGGAATGGGAAAATGAAAATGAAATGACGACCGAATGAAATCATTTCAAGTGTACGTAAGTGAAAGTCAAAGTGTTCATTTTGGATTAGTATTTGGGAAGCGTCCTCTCGTCACTCGCCACCATGCACCACGTACCACGTATGCTGAACACTTCACAGTCTACACTGTACGCTGAATTCTGACTGTAGCATTTATGGAATACCTTCTTTGGAAAAAAGGAGAGACAAAGAAGAGGTAGAATATTTCCTCCCTTCCTGTCCCACCGTCCAATTTATTTAGGTACATTTTATATTCTTGTCTGGAACCTGGGACTGGAAGCAGGAAAAGAGGAAAAGGACGAAAGTGTACATTGTACATTGTGCACTGTGCATATAGTTATGGAATATGCGATACAAAATAGTAATACAAAGTCCCTTTTAACTTGATTTACATCGTCAAAGTCAAAGTCCCACTAAGCACTAAGCGGGATGGTAATGATGTAAGAACGAAGGACGAGGAACTAGGCCGAGAATGAGACCAATACATTTAGTCTCCTTCTTAGAATAGATTTACCACAGACTGAGGAGAAAATGTTAATGGAAGCTCGTAGCTTGTAGCTTGTAGCTGGACTGGAAAGTTGATTCAGCAGTAGGAATTCAGCTGAGTACATCCACAGGAATTTAGAATTTAGAATTTAGAATCCAGGAAGGATTAACAAAGTTACCAGTTAGCAACTCTCTCTGTCTTTATCTCTTTCCCTCTTTCTCTTTCTCTCTTTCTCTTTCGCTCTCTCGTAACTCACCTCACTGTAAAACTATAAAACAGTACATAAAACCCTTCCGCCCTACAAATTTCTACAAAGTCATCACAAGAAGCTGGTTGAGGAGGAAGCAGAAAAGAGAAACCCATTTTACTTTTTACTATGTAAAGGAAAATGAACAGTGTACACTGTACAGTGTACCGGGTTTCATTACTACATATTATATTCATCAAACTCTACACTCTGCAGATTGTACAACCTACAATGCGCATTGTACAGGATTCAAGTTGAGTGTGTTCATTTGTGATGAGCAGATTCCAGACTCTAGACTCTAGATTCCAGATTCCAGATTCATTTTCCTCCTCCTTTTCTTTCTCACCCCTTTTGTTGATTTACTCTTACTCCACTTTGATGTCAACTCTGTTCCTTTCCAATGACTTATAACAGTGGAAATTGGCAAGTACGAGTATTTCTTTTTTTTCTCTCTTTTTCTTATCCAATCAATTTCTGCTTTCTACTTTCTACTTGGAGCTTTCCTCTGTTCTCAGACCAGTTTAGCTCAGCTCAGCTCAGCTCGGCTCAGCTCTCTTTCTTCCTTACTTTCTTCTATTATATTTCCATCTTGTAGAAAAAATATAGATACACGAGAAAACGGAGAAACGAGTCAAAAAAGAGTAGTATTATGATGAGAAGGAGAATGAATATGAAAATGAAAGATACTGTAGACTGTAGCAACAAAAGGGAAAGACATTGGATTAAGGTTTTTTTTTCTTAGGAATTACGAATATGCTTCAGAAGCAAAGTGAGTCTTCACATGTTTCCTTTGAAGAATATAGAACATGAGGCGTAATGTGTTCTTTTTTCTACACTGTGCATTGTGCATTGTAGACTGTAGACTGTAGACTGATTATTAGAGGAGAAAAGAATAAAATTTACTCTGATGACGGATGAACCATTTCCTTTTCTCTCATATTAATGTAATATCGTACTTTCAATTTGCGCATTGAAAAGTTATGCATTATTCACATTCAGTTTCGGATACAGACAGGTTAATTTAAAATAGGAATATTAGGAGGATTACTAGCCGTTACCCGCCACCATGTGGCGGTAAATTCTAAAACATTTTATTTAGGGAGTAAGTAAAATTCAGTCTTCCCGCCCAAACTCAAACGCCCCGCTAAAATTCAATTACCGCCAATTTTGAGAAATCCTTGAATTCCCTGCAGGTATCCTTGGATATTTAAATTTCCCACC
>JABASP010001679.1:0-26594 GCA_019776565.1 Sminthurinus signatus | reverse complement strand
GAGCTCTCAATTTGTCCGCTAGATGATGCAACTAACGAGCTCTCAATTTGTCCGCTAGATGATGCAACTAACGAGCTCTCAATTTGTCCGCTAGATGATGCAACTAACGAGCTCCCAATTTGTCCAGTAGGTGACTAATTGTGCACAGATGAACGGACAGTCACGAATATTACAATAGGCAGCTTCGCTTCCTCAAAAGCAGAGCTAAAGAGCTGTCTCCGTGTCTTTTGCATATATGTGTCGGTGTGTATCATAATTGTAATAATAGGTGTGCATTTCGTATTCCTATTCTGGTAATCGTATTCTTCAGAGTTCAGGGTTTAGTGTTCAATGTTCAATGGGCAATGGGCAATGGGTGATTGAAAGAGAAAGAGAATGAGAAAGTTGGTTGATAAATGAGTGAGTGTCGGGAGGGTGAAATGGACTATGGACTAAAGACTAAAGTTTATCCATTTTGCATAAAACATTTAGTTTTCTTTCCCATGCATCCAGCGCCTTGCGTTTATTCAATTGCAAGTGTGCTAGAAGTAAATACATACACAATCCAAACTCAACTTTCTAGATTCTAAACTCTAGACTCTAGACTCTAGACACTAGGAAATATGAAGTATGAACACGGTGCATTAGAACACTTGGAACTTGGAACATATTCCGTGTGCCATGTGTAGTGTGTAATGTGAGTAGATACAGACAGATATAAAACTGAATTCCGCACATACATACAGTCATAATATTGTCATTATTCATTTGTGCAACGACGGTTGAAGAGTGACGAGTGAAGAGTGAAGAGTCCACGTGTGAACGCAGCTAGATATATGTATGTACACATTATACATTTACAGATGCCCTATTCGCTATTGGCTACTGAATACACGTTAGAAAAACAACACCCAACCTTCACACATTAAAATGATAAAATGATAAAATGACCAACGATCAACACAAGAATGGGGAAAAGAAAAGAAAAATGGCTCATGCATATTTTATTTTTACGATACACTTTCCCGTAAATCAATAATCCCTCTTATCTTCAATCTTCGATATACTGAGACAAATGTGGTGCAAATGGGAATTTAATTGACGTGCTTCAATATTTAATATTCAATATTCAGTACTCGGTACAATTGCAGGAATAAGTAGATATTAATTCACTATTAGACTACTCAGATCTCATAATATCTACATAAAAAGTATTTTCCTGTTTTATCCAAATTTCTATCCAAAATCCAAATGATACGACTTGTATATTTCAGCTTGATTTTTGAACTAAAGCTTTCTTTCTGTAGTCTGTACGCAATGTAAAGTATGCTTCAAAATGTATGTTTAGAAGCTGCAACTCTTAAAATTGAGAATTCAAGTAACACGTGAAGGAGGATGTTTGATTTATTCATCCTCGGAATCCGGAATGCGGAATGCGGAATCCGGAATCACTGATGAATTGATCCTCGATGCTCATGCATTATTAAAACAGAGTTTTTTTTCGTATTATTCGTTTAGCAACCCACGTGGATGTATCAATGTCAAAAGTTTTCCCCCTGAAATTTGACTGTCAAACCGAAGGATGACTAAACACATTTAGCACCATTTGGCATACTACAGACTACAGACTACAGACATATACATGAACTATAAACTGCCGTATGAATCAATTGCATTATAACAAAGATGTACTAAACCCTGGCTGGATGAAACTATCTGCAAGTTATTTGTTGTTTGGCATGTGTGTAAAAATGAACAAATACACTTCCTCTACTCTTCTCTTTTGTAGCCAAATGTTGCAAATGTCCCTGTGATAAATTACATTTACATCTGCATTTGCATGTACAATTTACAATGTACAAAGTACAGTTGATGAACCAAACCAAACCAAACCAAACCAACTCATCATGTTTTTATTCATGTTAAATAACAAATGTTACATGTGCAGTACCTTCCAGGATTCAACATTCAACCATTGGATTTTCCTACACTTGTCCAAGTTCCCTCAGACATTGCTCTTTTTCTCAATAAATCAAAGTTGATGCAGTTTAGTACTTTATTTATGTAGTAAACTAAATGTGAATTGTATCTTGTGTATTGTGTATAAAGGCTTGAAGTGAGATTGCAATAATAGTGAGTGCACGCTACCGTTGTGGTTTCGATTGCACCTTTTTCCTTATATGTACAATGCACAATTCACAATATGTAATGGATATGTGATTGAAAACCACTTTGAAATATTGAGTTTTGACTCAATTTCACCTGTGTGTAAAGAGTAAGGAGTAAAGTGTAAAGTTTAAAGTGTAGTTTTTACTCCACGTACCTGAACTGAACTGCTGATCAAGACGAGGAAGAAGATGAAGATAAAGATGGGGCTGAAGGATTTTATCCAAAGTTGAATTTTACATTACACAAAGAACATTTTTTCTGATTGAAAATTTAAAGGTTCTTTTTATATTATTGTACATTTACAATTTACAATATAAATTCAGTAGTCAAAACTATCGCCACTCGTGACTTTTCAAATGAAACAGCAAATTTTCAATGTCCAATGTCGAAATGTAGTTTGTGGAGTTTGAAGCAGAACTATTGTTATTCACTGTTGTGAAAAACTGAATTCGTCCCGCGTAAATCGTTAATTTAAAATGCACAAATTTTAGAAATGAACACTGGTCAACAATGAACAATGAACAATGACAATGCTATTGCAGAGATTTTTATTTAGAAGCAAGTTTAATTTCACTTAAAGCACTGAAATCATCAAGTTTTAAATCTTCACTTCAACTCAATTCTCAATTTTTAAAAAACTTTCTTTCACTTTTGACTTTTATTGATGTACCTCTTTTTTCACTAGTTTATAAATTGGGAAAAGTTTTCATTTTGTGTCTTTGATTTTATCTAAATTGGAATTAGAGTTTGTATTTGTCTTATTTAAGACCAAGATAGATACAGAGATTTTGCAAAATTTAGCAGAATTACAATTACAGTGTAGAAAACCCCAGCACTGGTACACAATATCGGAAAAAAGGAGTAGGAAATTTATTCTCGTTGTTGCTCTTGTTTTTGTTCTGGTTCTGGTTCCTGTCCGTCCTCGTTGTCGTTGTCGTCGTCATCGTAGCTGTATCACAACTAACAGTGGTTGTGGCTGTGTGAAAAGCAACCGGGTAACTGACAGTAGAGTTGGGATCAAAAAGCTCCTTGGCTCTATGCCTACCCTCTCTTTTCCCTCTCTCTCTCTCTCTCTGCTTCTCTCTCTGTCTCTTTCTCTCTTCACTTTGTCTTTCGCTGAGTCTGGTTTGGTTTTGAATGGTGCGCTATGGCGTGGAATCGCATGGACTGGAATGAGAGAGAAGTTCATAACCGATGCTTTTACTCCGTACATTTTACACTGTAAGCTGTACGCTGTACGTCGTACGCTTCATGTTTTGTATGCTGTACTTTGTACATTGAGGATGGTGGAAGTGAAACCCATAGTCAGTCATGAACGTGGAAAGTGGAAAGTGGAAAGATGGATATGGGATAAGACTGTGAGTGTGTGCGTAGATAGAAGATGGAAAAGTGTATGATACGTATAAATATGGAAGAGAAAGTAGATAAGAGAAAGAGAGGAAATATATGAGAGAAATGTGTGTTGATGGGAATAAAGTTGTATGCATTGCGCACGCAATAAATATCTTAATATCTATCTCCATCACATACGACGATAAAGACTGTCATAAGGATATTAAATATCAGTATAATGTATAATAATAATACATTTTGTCCCCACTACACAGTATATTTTATATTTTATACACATTTCCTTTACATTTACTCCACTGAGCATTGAACCTTTCACTTTGACTTTCCCCGTCATTCCACTGAATTGGATTGAATTGAATTGAATTAAATTATATTAAATTGTATGGAATTGTTCATTTCCTACCCTCATAAATTACGCATTACACCACCGGAAATACTATGTAAAATATAAAATATCAATATTGAAAATAAATAAATCATTTGAAAACTTTCAATTTTGTAGTTTCTAGTTTTGTTTGTACCTCTAATAAAGTGAAAAATTAGTAAAGTGAAAGTATATGATACAAATATCCATTTAAAATGTTTGACTCTTCCATCTTAATAATTCTACATTCGATACTTTGGTTTTCTAATAATTTATTTAAAAAGCTTTAGAATTCTTTCCACCTTCATTTTTGGGATTTACAGTAAAAAGTAAAAAGTAAAAAGCTATACTATGCTTTTTAACCGGTGACCGGAAAATATTAAAATATAACGTGTGCTGATATAATTTACAATTCCTCATAAAAGTGAAATGAATACTTTGTTTTGGCGAGTAATGTTTGATCAAAGGATAAAATAGTGACAATTTCAGGAGGGAGTCACAAAGCCATGTTCAATGTTCAATGTTTGCAGAATGAATCTTTTTATCTTTTCAGGTGTGAGCGTATCATTTACAATGTGAATCAAATATCCACATTCTACATTCTACATAAATGAAGCCGGAGATTTGGTACATTTTCTATTCCATTGAAAACCTTTCAATGTTTCAGGAATCCCAGCTTTCGAGAGACGGCAGAGATTTTCAGGAACACAAATGTACACAAAAACATTTATCCATGTGCTATGTACTGTATATACAAGATACAAGTCAGACGTTGTGAAGGTTTGGAAACTGTGAAAATCGCCCAGAGTTAAATTTGATTCACTTCATCTTCTTCCTGTCCCTTCCGTTTGTGTACTTGCACATTGTACATTAGTTGTATGAGTTCTGTATTGTGTTCCCCGGTTCAAGTTCTAGTTCCAGTTTTCTAAACTCAAATAGCCCGAGGTGTGTGTACAATGTACACATACAAAAACTTGGTAAACTACAAACTACCTATTACATAATATATAACACATCTCCTTTGACTCTTCCAACCATTTTTTACATTCATACCTCAGAAAAAGGACCCCGCCGCCACATGTATGCAGTATGTAGTACTTTGTAAGTATTTACACACCCTCTAAAATACTCTCAGAAAGAGTTTGTGGCCAAGAAGGTGGAAAAGAAAGCTAGAAAATACTCTGTATCTTTTACTTTTATTAATGCTACTCATTCTTAAAGTTATTCACTACACGCTGTACATTGTACATTGTACATTGTACATTATGCATGATGTTTGATCTATCAACGATCTTGAAGTGGTGCTGTGAATTGAATTGATTGAAAAGTAATTACACTAGATTAGAATTTAGAAACCTAATAGTAAAATTGGGAGCAAAATCAAGTTTGATTTTAATTATGTGTGTTAAAAATTGGAAAATTTTACACGTTTTAAAGGTTAAATCAAAACTGTACTGTGGAATTTGAGTTTGACTTTGAGTTTGTGGCAAACTAACAACTAACCTTTAAAAAGTTGTAGTTTTTGGACCACTTTCTTTTGAATTCCCAACGTACCTTTTCACGTTATTCTCTATTCATGTATTCCATAGACAACTCAAAACTCAAAGCTCAAAGCTCAAGATTTCAAGACTTCAAGATTTTGAGAGGACCAACAACTTTTTTCCACCAAAGTTTCTTCATTTAATATTCACACTCCTCCACATGAGCATTTGGCAAACAAGTTTATGAACAAGGAACAAGTTGATCTTACCAAGTGGAAAAGGCTTGACTCAACCAAAACATATTTTAAACATGCACATGATCAAATAATTCAAGTTTCAAGTTGGGAGTGGACCACTGCAGATTCCACGCTCTAAATTTTTAATCCTCCAATATTAATATGCATGAGTCCAAGTAAAAAAGGCCTCAAAACTCAAAACTCAAAAGTTCACACCAAACTTGACTTGAGCACCTTGTTTTAATTTTGTTCATCTCAAAACCTCAAGTAATGAAGTATCTGTAAATGCTAAATACATATAATGTATTAAAAATTGTGCAAGTACAATTTATATAAGTATATAGTAAATACCTGGCCAATGGCAAATCCACTTTTCACTCTCCACGTTCTCGTTTCTCGTTTCCAGCAGGGCAGAGGACTGAGGAGTGGTGGGGAAATGGTACATTGATAAATAAATGAGAAATTTGTATTGGTGGAAGGAAATGACGGGTATAAATGAAGGTTGTTGTAACCCATAAATCCTGAATAAGAGATTTATTGGAGTGCAATGAAATACAAATATAAGCCTGAGTTTTCCTATATACAAAGTACAGTTTACAGTATACTCTGTATGTGCAGATCCAGGGGATTATGAAACAAAACTTGGGCAAGAAAACTTGAAGGAAGAACAAGTACAAGGGGAACAAATATGAAACAGAACCTCTGTTTGTTCTATATTGTATGTACTTTTACTTTTCATATGATTGCACATGTGTTTATATTGCATCTGTCTATATCTATATTATATTCTGTGTGTAAATAGTATCAATATTATTCTAGATTCTAGATCCTAGAGTTTTTAGATGAGGAGTAAAATGTGTATTTATTATTTCCTTGGACTTGATATGATATTATCGTTGCATTGATGGAAATGAAGGAGAAAGTACGAGTAAGAGTAAGAGGAGGAGAAGAAGAAGAAGAAAAACAAATGGATGGATGGATCGTTTACATAAGCATTGGGCATTTACAAAGTACCATGTGCAATATACAATATCCAGTGTACAGTGTACAGTGAACAGATCTCTGTGCATAAATTACAGCTTGTCAAGTCCGTCTGATGCTCCCACTTGTAAAAATGATGTGTTTTCCTCCAAACTCCAAACTCCAAACCCAGTGCCAGTGCCAGTGTCACTAGCACAGAGTGTGTGCTTGAAACTTGAATTGAAACACATACAAATTCACCTATTTATAACTGTGCATTCTACATTATATATTGTATATTACATATTACACGTTACATAAGCAATAAGCAGCTGTATCTTTGTGAATGAATGGACGAATTGGAATTGGAATTGGCAGTAGAATTGGAATTGAAACACTATGCACTATAAATGTATATATTAGATATATAATAATATTATGTAATATTATGTTTTCAAATCTGAACCCGAATCAGCAGAAATACGCAATATTATGGTGGAAAAACAGATAGGAACAGAAATGTGGTTAGTTTTGTACAAATACAAATACAAATGTAAAGAAGAGAAAAAAAATTTTTGTTTGGTATTCAGGATTCAAGATTCTAGATTCTAGATGGTAAATGTGGATCCTCGATTTTGTTCTAGATTCTAGATTCTAGATTCTACTTGTAGTTGTAGGCTACAGCTGTCAAAAACACAATAAACACAAGAAAATGAAGAACAATGGAACAATTCAAAGTAAAATGGATTTTCTCTTCACCCAGTTCCGTTTCAGTTTTTCCACGTTATCCCTACATTTTCCTCAGGTTCCCTGTACCATATTTGTATCTGTATTTCCTTAAATGTGCCTATAGTCTGGGAAATTATTATTAAGAGAGTGAGTGACTGTTTGCGGTGGAGGGTAAATTTGGAGAAATGCGGTATAATGGTATACGGTACTTTCTCAAACATGGGCTTTGTTTTTGAAACGTCTCGTTGGAACAGATTTCTGATTAAACGTTAAGACTTAAGGCTGTCTGGATCTTGATGTTTCTGTTTTTGTTTTCCTTTTTCTTGGCTTGGCTTTCCCTATTCTCTTTCAACGTCAAAGTCAAAACTAAAGGCTGGTTTTTTTAATGCGTACTTTTGTACTGGTTATTCTTTGGGCTCAGTATCAAAGTTCATTTTAATAACAATAGACTTTGTATGATTTGTTTCAGTAGATGCATATAATTACAGTGACAACTTCACAACAACTTTTAAGTTTGTATCCCTGTATGCATAAATATTCAACACACTTGCAAAGAAAATCAAGTTTTATTGATAAATCATGGATTAAAATAACTACAATCAGAGAACAGAGAATTTCCTTTAAAGGACCCTTTTATAAATTAAGAAGTATGAAAATTTCAGTATAAATTGAATTAGATTCAATACCAAAGGATCTTTTTGATATTGAGCAATCCACCATCAAGAAGACATTTATATAAATTAGGTGCTAAATTAAACACTTTTCGGAAAAAAATAATGAAAATCATATGAAATTTCTTTAACGAGAGATAAATGGAGAGAGATAAAGCTTTCTTTTATCTTTTTTTCTTCTCCCGTGTCCTTCAACTCATAAACTAAAGTTTAGTCCTAAAACAATTACAAATAAAGACAAAAGTATGAAAAGAACCTTGGATTTTGTCTTTGTTTCTCTGTTCAGGTAGTTGACCTCCTGCTCCTTCCCATGTAAATTTGCTGGTCAAACATGAAAAATCGATACACGTGGATACATATTTACTATTTACGGAAATACAACAATTTCTAAACAAAACCTTGAACCATGTACATTGTACATTGTACATTACACATGTGAACACCTCCTGACTTTGAGTAAGCTTCTGGACCGATAAACATTCGTTCCTACATCAAAAAGGCAAAAGACAATTTAGTTTGATTAATTCAAGAGGAAAAATGAACAAGTAAAAGTTTTCGTAAAGTCAAAAGTTATAGGAAAAAACGAACCAAGAACCAACCGCCATCTGACTATTTTAGATCGTTCAGGTCACAGTTCTCACTAAACATGACACTAGATACCATATTAAATAATTATTCTCTGCTCTCGACTCTCGACAGGTATGTACAATGTACATTGTACATTGCACATGTGTGTAGTGTGTACATTACAGCTGTATGCATGGAAATTTGCACGTATTGGCATTTGTTGTTTGGACAAAACCAAAAAATCGATTTATAATTACAGTTACTCCCATCAGACGTGCAATTAGCAGGAATGTGAACAGTGTTCAGCTGTCTCCTATTCATTGTGTGCCATTTTTTGTGCGCATTATTCCCCTATTTACATACCCAACTACTTTTTACTTTTTACACATATGCAAATGGTAAAGGTTGATTTGTACTATATTTTTTTCTTAACAGGTATAATTTTCCTGGTGCTGGCTTTCGTTTGTGTCGCAATCTCAACTAATTGCTCATTGTATATTTTACAATATATATTTTCTATGCTCTGAGCTAGACATTTGCGGCGTAAAATAATTGTTTATTAATTTTCAATTACTATAGTAATTCAATCCTGGGTCACACAGTTTTTTAGTTTATGCAGAAAATAAATTCAATTTATCGGAAATCATTTTTAGAAAATGAAAAACTTGTAAGCTTAAGCTTGATAGGTTTTCATTATAATTTATAATAAATATCAAATGTTATTTTTTATGGTGTCTAAAGAAAATATTAGTCTTAAATTTCTTCAAGTAATCCGTAAATGTTCACTTCTCTCTCTTCCACAATAAATTGTTCATTGTATTGAAGGCTGAGGTTCATGGTTCATTGAATATTGAATGTTTTTCTTCCAAAATCCAAAATCATCATCAAGTACACCATTTTTATACACTAGAGAATCCTCTGTAAAAAACATTCCTTTTTTTCGACAACGACAGCTTCAAGTTAAGCTTTCTATCCTGTTTTTTCAGGAGTCTTCCACTCTTTTATCATTTCCCCTTTTTTTGATATTTTTGTGGTTTAAATCTTATACGAAATTTTACTATTCATGGCCTGTATTTCAATTTTCAATTTTAGTTTCGTAGAGTGAGCGATGGATGGAATGATGAATGCATGCATTAAAATTTTATAATTAATCAAGTGAATTTTAATCCTCTGGAGACTCATCACCCAGTTTTTCAATTTCCTCTCCGTTTTTTTATGTATTCCGTTTTCAGTTTTCAGTATGTAACACACTATGTTTCCTTTTGCACTGATTCCCGGTTTTCTTGATTCCTTGATTCATTCATGTGCATTTTGCATATTCATGTTTATGAACTAGATACGAAATAAGAAATGCCGAATACGAGCAAGAAAATTTATTACAAAAAAAAATACACTGCAAAAAATCTTGAAACGTAAACGTGAAACGGACGCTGAATTCTTGAAAAAAACTTACTTTTATTTATAAAGATGATGAAGCAAACATTTGCAATGGAAATTTGAATTGGATGTGCGGAATACTGAATACTGAATATGGAAATGAAAAACTTTTTTTAAAAAATAATAATTTGAAAGAAAGTAAATTGAAAATTGAAACGTTAATCCGTGAGACATCTTTAAACATTTTATCAAGGCCAATGTGCTTTATGCTTCATGTGTACAATATATGAATATACATTTATATTGCATTCAAACTCATTCGTATGCATGACACTCAAGTTCCAAGTTCCAATTTACATGTGAATGTAAACCACACCACCATCATCATCATTGATGAATAATGCATATTCATAAGTCTGTGATTTCAAATTCTCCTTCAAGCTTCAAGCTACGAGTTATGAATTATGAATGCGTGGAAAACTTTGTCGTTGAATTTAGAAAAAGGTATGGAAAATTAAAATGAAATCTTTTTTTTGTCCTAGATATTTTGATCGTCAAAGTTTAATCATGGAAATATTAGAGGAAATTATTTGAATTGAGCTTGAGTCTTGAGTTGATTCCTGAACTCATTAATTGATTGCAGAATATTCACATTATGTGTGTCTCATTTCATTTATATTACGTGTAAATTGATATGCGTTTCAATAATATCTTCATTTTAGTCTTCAACCTTCAAAATTTCCAGAATTTTATGCTTATTTCTGAATTTTCTGGAGGGATCAAAACTTTTCAATTACATAATGAATGCTGCCTCGAGGACTTTTCATTGTTCACTGTTCACTGTGCATTGTCCATTGTTAATTGTTCAAGAAGTTTGATAATTCTCAAAGTTATTGATGCATGAACCATTCTGTCTGTCTTTTTGTTGATAATCCACTACTTTACTTGTTTGTTGTTTGGTGTGTTTGTTTTCAAAACTTATCCGTTGATAAATAAGTTTTGGAGCAGACACAAACTGCAGAGTGCAGAGGTTAATCCAGTATTCAATAGTTTGCCTAATTTGCATCTCCACTACTTAAAATTAATTTCATTGTAAAATATGGTAATTAATTTACTAAAACAAATTTTCTCAAAAAATAATAAGAAGCCTATCTTTATTCTTGATTCTTGATGCATTTGATTTGAATTGATATAACTGTTGAAACAAATGAACTTTCCTGACTTTCATTTTTCTCATTTTTAAGGCACATTTTATTTGAATGTTGCCATTCAGATTCCGACTATGCAATAAAAAATCACTGTAAATACCAATAATAACAATACAAAACAGGAAAACTGCTCACTTCTCACTCCTCATTGCTCACACATCCAATTAAATTTATGATCTAGAATCTAAAAGAATAAAACCACAAATTCCCAGAGTAATGTCCATCATTTGGATTTCTAATCTTTTGAACTTTTGAGGTGAATTCCCTCATTAAATCTCAAAGTGAGGATAAGAATATCTGTAAGTCGACGTCAAAGAATATCAACTGAAACTGTACTGTGAAATCTCTGAGTGTAGAGTGTAGAGTGTAGATACTTTTTATTTTGTCAAACAAATCGAAGTGTAAGTGGAGAATGTAAATTGTAAATGTTACGTAAATAATCGGCTTCAGTTTCTTTCTCTTTTCCTCCAACTCCATAATATCTATTGTATTAAATTGAATTGAAATGAGTACAGACCAGACCAAACCAGACCAGATCATGGACATTGGACTACAAACTACAAACTACAAACAATGGAGATTAAGTGGATGTTCTGTTTTGTTCTTTTATCTTGTCTCGAGTCTAAAGTCTAAAGTCTAGAATCTAGAATCTAGAATCTAGAATGTAGCATGTAGAATCTAGAGTCTAGTTGTGGAAAGGAAACTTTTCCTCAAACTTTCTCCTTCTCTTAACCCTTTAATGTTAATTAAATTGGCTTGCGTTAAATGGTCCGATGAAGAATCTCTTTTATACGAAAAGGGGAATTCTGACGCATCCTATTCTATTCTATTGTATTTCCTTTTACATGCCTTGTTATTCCTTATTCCTTATTTGTTATGTATCATGTATTATGCATATCACCGGACAGAAACACAAGTGGTAGGAGAAAGAACAGAGAGAGAGAGAGAGAGAGATGGAGAGTTGAAGGATCAATTGGAATTCCAAATGAGAATCTCAATTTGTCCCACATCCTCAAATACAAGTCATATGTATCTTCAAAAGACATTCCGCTTCCCAGTTACTTTCTCTTTTCCTTTCACTTTGTCCATATTCTTTATACATGATCTAAATCCAGAACCAGAAGCAGAAGCAGAAGGAAATCTGTTCTCCAACATACAGCACACTGTCAAATTCCATTTGTGTTTTATATTCTGTTTTGTATCTTAAAGTGTCTGCATACGTGCACATTGTACACATTGTACACTGTTGATGTTTTCTACAACCTACATTCTACATTCTACATTCAACATTCAACATTCTACATCTGTCACCATGAGGAAACACACAAACTCTACAATACGGTTCAGTTTCTTCAACTCTGTCTTGGATGGTAAAAGAGTTGAGAGTCCAGAGTCAAGGAGTCAAAGTCCAAACAATAATGGAACAGTACAAGCAACAACAAACAAATAAACGGAGAAAGGAGAAAGTAGAAAGTAGAAAGTACAATAAGAAATAAGAAGCAGCTGAATGAGCCAGATCATGCAATCGTATAGTGTATATGTAACAGAGGAAGGGGAAAAGCTCCGATGGAATTTGAAAAGCAAAACTCACATTCAAATGTAAATTTGGATGCAAATGGGGTTAGAGGCCGAGTACTAGAATTAGCATTAAAATGGAGCAAGTGAATGAATACACCATTATTTTGCACGGAACATGAGACACGAGACATAAGAGACATGAGAGACATGAGAGACATGAGTTACATTAACATAACTTAATTCGTACAAGAAGCAGAAGAAGAATCCGAATCCGAATACATTTATTCTTCCTGTATTCAAAGCTCAAAACCTTGAAGCTTGAAGCCCATCTACATACTTTTTCTGTACGGTACAAATCCTACATGGAGTCAGTGTGATTTCGATGTGTGAACTGGACCAGAATTCTGAAATCCAGAATTGGAAAAAGTTATTATTGAGTCGACAGTATACAGTCGACAGTTGACAGTTGAAGGAGGATGAAATTGAGAAAGTTACTTGCTCTTCAATTCCAATTAGTTTATAAATTGACTTTTATCTGTATCGAGTATCGAGTACCGAGTATCTATTTCATCCTTCCATCTCCAAACTCCTAGCCACACCAGAAAGAGGAGTCACGAGACAAATGAATAAATGAACATGCTAGTTCTTCATCTTACAAACACGATTCCCTTACAAATGTAAAAATGAAACTAGATTTCTTCCTTAAATTTTCCAAACATTTTAATTCCAAGGGAAATGAAAAATGAGAAAATTTTCTGATCTGTTCATTAAAGACTAAACTAGAAATTTGAAATCTTTCAAGTTTCAACTCTATTATGTTTTGAGATTTGAGCTGTTCCAGACTGTAAACAAAAAGAGTGTAGTGTTTAATCTCTACAGGTCTTAACTTTTTCATTTATTTATTTTCCTCTTGTTTACCACAGGGAATATTTAGAATAGCATAAGTTTTACAAGGACATGAATGCAAAAAAAATCAACAGTACAATTTCAAAGAGGAAATGAATAAGAAAGAATAAAATACACAAATACAAACACAAACAGTGGAGTGCATTCTTGAGAATTGCAAATCGAGACTGTGGTTTTGGTTTGGTTTGGTGTGTGCGGCTGTAAAGCTATAACATATGAAAATTCATATGAATTTTTAGAGCGAGATTGTATGAAATATGTAAAACCGCAATCGTAAAAACGGTGGGAAGGAGAACCCAGTAACATGCTCAATGTACAATGTATGATGCACATTGAACAAGCACAGGAAAAGGAAACCAAGGCAATTGAATCTAAAACATAACATATTTCAAGTTTCTCATTCCTCATAAATGTATGTAGATTTTAGATGCTTTCCTCCTTTCAAACACGGAAGAGTAAAAATCATGAATGTTTTTTACCATGTACAAAAGAAGTTGGACTAAACTAGTACAAAAGAATGGAAAATGTAGGGGAAACTAAACGAAATGATACTAGCTATACACAAAATACTGTAAACTGTAGACTGTAGACTGTAGATTGTAGATGCAAGGAAAACGTCTAAAGTGTAAAGTGTCTTGTAATAAAAACCAAAGGAAGAAAACATGATTTTTCCCCTTTCCGTTTTCTCCTTTTCCCATTTCCCATTTACCTCTCTTTTCCAACTCTCTCTCTCTCTCTGCTAACGAACCAACACACATAGTTTTTAGCATTTTGCAAAGATCTCGGGAGAAGAAAATGCAGAAGAAGAAGAAAAGAACAGAAAGAGAAAATGAAGAAATTGTTGTAAAATTGTAAGGAATTTTATTATCATACATGATGACTGGGACTTGTATAGTTTCATTTCCACCAACCAACAGTCTAACTTCTAACATATGCAACGTATAAAAATGTACAGAATAGGAAAACCTCCCCCCACTGTTTTATTATTATTACTTACTTTTATCATAGCAGAGGAACAGGAAGCTTTCTCTTTTACTTTACAACCTCACCGCTTTCCATTACTACACCAAAAGTATGACATGAGCATTGAGCATTCCCAAGTTTCAAGTCCCACTTCACAATTTCTCCTGGTATTTTTATTTAAGCTGTACAAAAAATGTGTGTTTTTCAGGCCTCAAAAATCAGATTGCAGAAGAGATCAAGTCCAATTGTAGCCAAAGTGTTAGTAAGATTACCATTGAAAATGTGTCAACATGACCTGTGCTGTTCTGTTTTCTTCTGTTGTTGTCAAATTTTCATAATACAGTATGGGGAAAATATGGAAATTTAATAAATTTGCGTATAGATATTTGCTAAGCAAAACAGAAAATGAAATATTTTGTTGCAGGTCAAATGCTGGTTTAAAAAGAGAAAATAATCCCAATTGCACAGAAACTTACACGTGTGCTGCAACCTGCAGACTGCACACAACATTGCACACTGCGCTTGGAACTTTATAGATTCTGTAGACTGCAAGTATTTTAAAGCTGCGTAGCTAAAAAATTGGCATTAAAACAACAGATAAAATACCTACAAAGCATTGTGGACTGTGTCTGTGTAGAAATCATCTTGTGAGTGTGTCTATTTCTACAGAGTAAAAGTACCGCACATTTACTTTGTACATTTTAGATAAAGTTGAATCAAGCTGAAGCCTCATCAGTCACCATCGCAATGTCATTGTTAATGATGATGGAAGGTTTTGGATTTGGATTGAGAGAACTGGAAAATGCTCATTGATAATTCATTCTCCATACATTAGCAACAAGCGGATTACCTCTATTTTCCATTAGTAGCGTAAAATGTAAAGTGTACAGTGTATCGCATAGCTCCATAGTCTACAGTACACCACTTCAAAAATCCATGGCATCTGAAATCTACCCTTTGGTTTCATACAACTTACAAGACGCATTGGACGAGGACATGGAAAATTGCTCTTGATTTGTACCAAGGAATTTGTGACTTTGATACTGAAATGAATTATCAATGAAAAGTTCTTTATTTTTGTCCACTGTCCTTTTCTATTCAAATTATACATTTAAATTTAATTGCACAGATTGACAGAATTTTGCTTTGTATACATAATTGACCACTAGTTTTTGATATGTGGTTCTCTTGCCAACCTTTGAATTCTGCAGTAATTTTTAGAACGTTATGCTACAGATAAAATGTAAACTGCACATTGCATATTATTCTTTGTCCATTCAAACACCACATGCTTCAGTTTGTAAATAAGCTTAATAACTTTTACATCGAAATTAGCTGCTTACTGTGCTCATTAATTCACGTGTTCCAAAAAAGGAGGATAAGTGACACGTGTATGATTATGAATTAACAGCTTTTGAGAGGCGATTCATGTCTCTCATGGTGAAGCTTTTACCTAGTTCAAATAAAACATGAGCTCAGCACAAAGAAACCCAATTACGAATACAATCGCCTGAAATGGAAGATGACATGGAAATTTTTCATTTGTCCCAGTTATTTCCAGTACGTCCAGCAGCTTGCATCAGAAAAAGAGAGTTTATTTGACTTTTAAAACTTGTCAAAACTATATCCACATAATATTTACAGCAGAATTAAACGTGAAGGCTTTTTTAGAATTTTAAATCTTTTTATCTTCCTTCTTGAAGACATTGAATTTCCAATTTGTCAATTACCATGTTGCCACCCAAAGTAGTAAAGTTTCTAGGTAAAATAATAAACTTTGGTTGGTTTCTTCATCTCATCCCCTACTCTTGGAATGAAGAAAAGCAACAGTTTACTTTTCACAGTTCTGTTTATTATCGACAATGGTTTTTGTGTCAATTCCTCGTCCTTTTGCTTTATGAAGCTTTTCTTGTGTTTCGATGCGTTCAAACGTGGGCAGCGGAGACTTCGACTCCAATTCGAAAAATCCGGACCTTGTACATGACATTTGCCTACATTGGTTTGAACGCAAGTCATATCGTCACCTACATGTATTATGGGATGCACCATTTACTCATCAACAACTTTGTGGACATCCCAAGACAATTTAGAGGTAACAAAGAATTGTTTTAAAGGGTTAAAGTTTCAACTTTGAATTCTTGTTCTTCAATCTTAAATAGATCTGCTCGTATTATTTTTATTGGTGTTTTATTTTTACTTTTGTTTACTTTTACATATTTAGGTCGATTTGGACCATTTAAAACGACGGGCCAGACCAGTGAAACTGCCATCATCCGCTTCCTCAAGTTGGTATCCTTTGTTTCTGCATTAGCAACTTTGAATGGGCTTGCGGTTTTTCGTGATCCAAAGTCACCGAGAATGATCACATCTCTATTCAAAAATCCTGGTGAACTTCACATTGGCCTAAAAATACCCATTGCCATCTTTCACTTCTACTTGAATGCTTTTCATTTCTATGGGTTTTCCTTCTACTTTGCTATTTCTGTCAGTAAATACTCAAACTATATTTTATATTATTACGCCAATAGTATTTTCAGTATTATGGAAAAAAAGAATTAATGTTTCAAAAGCCTTGTGATAAATAATAAATATATCTTTTTCACTGTTGATTTCAGGTTTGCTACGTGTGTGCTGTGGTTCCCATGATAAAACGGTTGAGGTACAAAATTAACAATTAATAATAATAATGAAAATTTACTAAAATTATTAAATAATAATTATTATTATTATTTTATGTTGATGAATAATCTCTAATCTGATTTATTTACAATGTAAAACTTTTCAGTGGTGAACAAGCTGAGCTCAAATTCCTCATCACCCCCTCTGTAATTAGTACACATCATTGTCTCTTGACCGTTCTCCAGAGAAGCTTCAATAGCATGTTTAATCTTTGGACGTTGGGGATTGAGATTTTTGCCATTGTTGCAACTATGCTAAACCTGTTTCAAGGAGTGATTTTTCATAGTCCAAGAAGTATTATTTTGGGAGTATGTTTATTTCTCGTGATATTCCACGCAAATAAAAAATTCAGCTTGATTCACGACGCTTCAGTTTGCACCATTTCAAAATGGAAACTCCGAAGAAATCCAACATGGTTCAGGAAATTTACAAAATCCTGTCAACCCCTCCACATTGAAATTGGGAGCTTCTTCTATGCAGACCGCACATTTGTCCTCACAATTATCACAATCATCTTTATCAATTCTGCGAATCTCATTGTAACCTACAAAGTTGAATAAATAAAGCTATAGTTAAAGTTTATGGTACACGTATTCAATATTCATGAAATTCGAGCGTTATTGCAGGGTTTTTGTTCTGTAATTTGTAATTTGTATCTTTCAAATACTTCTCAAAATACTATTAAAATAGAATATAAACGTGTACTTTGTTGTTTTTGTATTTTTTTGATGCTACTTTATCTTTGTAATCAACAATCAATTGCGTGTTGTACAGCATAAAATGCTACGTGGTCGTAAAAAGAACAACAACAAGAATAATGTCTCTCTCATGTCCACTAGAATCTATAACTATGAACAAATACATACATAATGTAATTTGTAATACTTTCAAATGGTTAATACTTAATACTACAAAAACTGTACATTGTACATGTTAAATGTTGATAAATAAACCTATGTGCATAAAAAATGACAGCTCTTTTTTGGAAACCCTCCCAAATTACTGTATTTTTATTTTTTTTGCCAAAAAATGTGTTATTCCTTCTATTTTGTACAACTTTCTGCTCTATACATCCAAATAATAAATGACAGATAATGACGGTAAATGGAAATTAGTCTCTTTATTATCCGTAAACATAGGATAATACAACAAAATAGATCTTTTATTGAGCTTAGTACGTTTGTTTTTTGTTTATTATCAATTATCAGTGATCAAGGCCGTTGTGCATTGTGAATTTTGTATCTTCCAGATCTTACAAACATCATGCATACAAAATAGTCTTGAAAATTTAAAGAAAGGAAAATGGAAAAAGCTCGAGGATTTAAAATGATGCAGTGATAACCATAAAACTCTGATGAGCAACTAAATCAATAAGATAAATAAACCTAACCTAACTCATAAATAAATACAATTGTAGTTTCTATAGTTTCCAGCTGTGCTCTGTACTCAAATTATCAATGATGATAATATTTATTCATAACAATAATAAAGGATGAATTATTTCCTTTCATTTCCTGTTTCCCTATGCCCTATTCCCATTCCATTCCGGTTTATTAAGGCTAATGGGCCATAAAGGTTTGCAAGCATACTCATAATCACAATATCATAACAAAAATAACAGTTTCTTTCTTCCTCTATTTCAATTCCAAAAAAATACTAGAGTAATGATAAGGAAAAGCAATTAAGGATCCTCCAGGATGAAATTACAAGGAGGAAAAGGTATTTAAGACTATGTAATATGTGTAACAAAAGAAAAGCTAAGTTCATTTTAATGATAATTGTGGCACATTAAAACATTGATAATCAGCCTGGGGAAATAATAAACACGTCTCATGTGGTCTACTCCTACATGTATAATGTATAATGTGTCTGCGTATAGAAATGGAAATAAAATATAATTGGTATTTGAGATATTTGAGTATTTACATTTTGCCATTCGCCATTTCACATTCTCATATGCTCCAACGGGGAGTTGTTATTATTGTTATTATTACAAACCAACATTATAATAATTCACACTTTTTGCGGCATTTTCGGACCCCTTCGATTTTGATGAATCATACACCATTCGAAAGAGCGTATCAAAATTAGTCGAAAGCATGCTTAGCCATGCAAGGATCCGCACATTTGGAGCCTCCCGGCACCAAAAACCGCGGAGCCAAAGCGTAGCGGGTTTTGATCGAATGCTTTCGAACTTGAATGTTCGGTTAATGCTTTTTGGCTATTTTCTAAGCCCCGATTTTGAATCTTAGCCGAAAAAAAATTGCCGCACCGCGGCAGGGTGTGCTTACTAATCTTGCTGTTCCTACCAACGTTATGATGAATGATATAATAATGAAATTGGGAACCGCCAAATCAAAATAGCAAACGCACCGCGGGTCAAGGAGCACGCAGTGCGAACTTGTTATTATTATTATTGGTTGATTCTGGATGTAGTGCGCAGTATGTGGATTTTAGATGTACATCTATGTATGCATAATTCACATGGTTTTATCTTGTACAATGTACACATAAGTGCACTCCTGTTCTACGTGTGTGGTAACACTACGATGTGTTCTCAAGTCTCCAATCTCGAGTCTCGAGTCTCAAGTATCACACATCAGCATAAAACGGTGAATTTTGTCAGAAAATGGGAACAGTGTTTTGTGGTATTTGGCATTTGGTTATCACGTGGAAGAGAAAGTTGGTGAAAGTAAGTGAGAGAAAGGGAAAAGAAACAAGAGGCACAGAGCAAAGAATATTTCACTGTAGTGTGATTTCATGTTGAAACATTTGAAAAGGGATTTAACAATAAATATGAGATCGTTTTTTCAAATCACCATTGGGATCTTTAAATTTATTAAACATGGGAGTAGAATCAACCAACAACCGACATTGATGTGGTTTTTCTTCGGGTTTTTACACATGAAAATCTGTAAATTTTTATATTTTATTCATGAAAATATCTATGAAACTGTTTCCGCTTGGGTTAAAATTGTTTTTGTTATTTCAGCTCTCAGCTTTTTCATGTTTTTGAATTGTGAAATCCCTATTTTGCATGGATTTATTTATTCTATAATATTATTGTTTTACATGGTTTGAAATTCGGAATTGCAAATATCGTATACGGTACACATTAAACATGGACTTATTATAAATTATGCACTAATTAACAGAAAATAATGTGAAGCAACTCTGATTTGGTTCATTTGTGCTGTTAACAATTTTATTTTTTATTTCATAATCTGCATAGCCTTGGAAGTTGGAACATTAAATGAAAGGTTGCGGATTTTAAAGTGGAAAAGTGTTTGGTTCATACTTCATACTTTGTATTGAATTCAAAATTCAAAGTTCAAACTGAATTCAACTTTTACGTGTATATGCATATAGTTATGAAGATGCCCTCGAGACAGAGCTGAGAAACTTTTAACTTTTAACCCTCTCCTTTCCCACTAAATATAGAATAAGAACAAAACTTTTCTTTGCGTTTAATTTAATTCTTGAGGATAGTTGATAGTTTTGGTTGTTGGTTGTTGGTCGGGAAATGCTGTTGGCTGTTTCATGTCTCAAGTCTAAAGTCTAGAGTCTCGACGGTAAATCTTGTGCTTTCTATTTTATGTCTTTGTTCTTCACTGTGCATTTGCAGTTGTCCTTTTTCTTTTGGAAGCTTGTAAGTATTTTTTTCCTTTGTCATCTATCATCTACATAAAATTCCCATTTGTTTTCTACACGTATCTTGTATCTTGTACTCAAATAAGTTCTACAATCTCCAGCTTCTAGCTTCATCACATCGATCATGGAGACAATACTTGGAATTCCAACTCTATCTTTTTATCCACGTACACCCAAAACGAGGACTAGAGAAAACTAGGGTTTTTAATGATTTTTATCTAAAGGTTTCTTAACAGTAGTAACAGTAGTGTCAAATTTTAAACCAGGTCAAAACCAAAAACCACAACTAAAATTTATAATTTGTAATTTGGGAGAAATGTCACGATTCTACTTTGTTCCATGAACAAAGTGCCTTTAAATTACTTTGACTCCTGACTCTTCACATTTTGGTAGGGCCGTGATAATCTTGTATATTTTCAGGTCGTAATTTGTAACCGCAATTAATTACCTTTTGTTCTGGGTTGGGTAAAATACAAATGCTCTTTGGTTACTAGAAAATATACTAGCTTGTACATTGTACACTGTACACTGTACATGTGTGTGTATTTACTAGTATAAATTTTGAATATTCCCGAGAATAGAGAAGAGCATCGGTTTTAAAGGTGGGTGTTTTATGGTGTCTGTGTGGTTTTGGTAGGAAATGGTCCTGGTCATGGTCATGGTTGATGGTTGATGGTTGCGAAGTGGTGTGTGACGAAGAGTTCTTTAATTAATTAGAAATAGACTCGAGGGAGCTGGTAATGAGCCATCCTTTGTGAAAACTAAGTAGATGACATAAAGCCATACATGCATACAGATATTCTATTACAGATACCAAAGCCATCATATTATGCATAATATGTCGATGCACTAATACTAAATTATAAACCTATGTAATTGTAAATGTAAATGTAGGCTTGGAAATTCAAAACATTTCCCCATCCTCACTCCCTGCATTCAAATTACCTTGTTTCTCCACTCCTCTTCATTATATCATATTACTCTATACATTCTACATACATGACTCGAGGTTTTATCCAAATACGAATATCTACCCTACTTGAGATGTAGGTCGCCGTCATTACATTCAAACATACATGAAAATTACTGAATGGACCAAATGTCAGTCGGAATAAGGGCAAAGGCGGTGTGTATTACTTTGTAGAGATGACAATCAAAAACTTGATGATTCTACAGAATGATGAACATTGAGGTTCTCCTACAGAGAATTGATATCTATCCCAAGGATGATGTTTGCCCTTACTTTTATCATAGTGTTGTTTACTTATTATTATGAAAAATTATGCATAATATTATAAATTATAAGGATTTTTTTATTAAAAGAAAAAATGAGCAAACAAAAATATTATTCAAAGAAAATAATGTTGTACAAGAAGGTTTGATGATTTTGAAGTAAACGCAGTTTAGTAGTTTTTACTACAACTATTCTAAACTGAAGGTTTAGGGTTTTACTAAAAAGATGTCTTTTAAACGAAAAAAAGTTTCAAGAAAGGTCCAAAATGTTTTAAATCATCAATGAATTAAATACCTATAGACTTTCTCTGGACTTTCTCCGTAAAGTTATATTATACGACACGCACAAGGGACATCTAGTGGTCGGGTTTCTCACAATTTTCTCTTTTTAGCTTGCTCCTTTCCAGCGGCTTGTTCTTCAGTTTCCTGCACTCTCCGTCACCTGTCCTCTCAAACTTATTTCCATTGGAATTGGGATTGCACGTAATGACATTGACAACTTTAGCCCAAGAACCACAAAGTATTATAATAATATATTATTATTATTATATTAGCTTAATAGAATTTTTAAACCTGAAAATAAATAAAATCTAGCATTTTAGAAAAGTTCTTTTAAATTCAATATTTTCCTACTGTTTAAAAAGTAAAGCTTTTCTGTTGTTACTTTGTAGTTGATACTTATGCATTGTGCAGTGTACACTTTGTAGTTGATTCAATTTTTGTGTGGGTACATACTCCGCGACAACATGCATGTTTGTTGATGAGTGAGTGGAAAGTAACAAGAGTAGTGGAGAAAATAGAATGAAGACATAAACAAATATCATGTGTGGACTTAAGAGGAGACGTAATAAAAAAATGAAATGGAATGTTATAGAATATATTGTCAATTCAATTCAATTCATCTTACAGTATACATAAACATGTACAATGTACATGTGAATGGAGAAAGTGGGAGGTTTTCTTTCTCGTTAGTTGATGGACTGTAAAGAGTAAAGACTGAAGGGAGGAGGAGGCGGAGGAGGAGGAGGAATCGATAGAGAGAGAACACAGCCAGTTTTTACACACATGGAAAATAATATGTAGTATGGAGTATAAAGTATGGAGTTGATAGTTGGCACTTATGAATAAATCATCATATTGACTGACATTAATGTTTTTATCTAAAAGAGGACTTATGTACACAGTACACAGGACATCGCACATTGCACACAAGGACAAACACCGTGTGTAGAATGTAGAGTACAAACATTTTCTCTTAGTTTCTCTCCTCTTTGTACTCTTCTTCTGCTTCACCGCCTCCTCCTTCTAAAAATGAACACCCATATGTTTTAGGTACATATTAAGATATATTATATTTATTATGTTTCCTTTCCTTATCTTTTTCATTCTCATAAAAATAATGACACTGCTAAGGATTCTCAGGTTCTCAGTACATATGCATATATGCAATTCCATACCTTTTCCATTCATGTATTTATTCATTTATTTATCTATCTAAATATCTAACTATCTTTTTGCCATCCTGTATGACTTGCCTATTCATGCGGGACGAGATTATTTTACTGGTTGGATGGTTACCCAATTAAAAAAAAGTCCTTGTCGTTTCCTCCTCTTCTATCTCTGCTAAATTCCTCCGTGTCCGTATGTCTTTATACTTATTAATGCATTCGCAACAGCGTGTACACTGTACAGTGTACATCGTTTAGCAGGTTGCATGTGGCTAAAGGCAGTGAACTCTGACTTCAACTGAACTAAACAGAACGAAATACGTAAATTGCATGTCTCACGTATAACCTATAACAGACGTGTAACGTGTAACAGATAATAGATAGATATGATGGATTAAAAATAAAGTCATTTCGAAAGCGATTACTACACTCGATAAGCTTGTAAATCCTAACACATTTTCATGAATGGACGCTAAATCTATTGTAAAATGAGGTGGACTGCCTCTGTATAAATTATGAACGATGAACTATGACAAATGTGTTCAAATTTTAACCACTGAACACTTTTACTTTCAATTATTGCTCCTACTACTGTTTTAAATGTCATGTAAGTTATAAATAGATGAAACTACTCATTTTTCATGCCTTTCACACAGTCACCTTGACACTGATACACATACTTAAATTTTGAGGCTCAAAAATCAAGATTTAAGATTCAAGAGTGCAGAGTATAGAGCTGACAAAAAAGATTCGAGGAAGAATTTTCTGTACCTTACTTTTATAATTTATAATTTATACTTGGGTTCCCACGTTATCTACTTTTACTCATAAATCCAATGTACAATGTACAAGGTATCTTGTATATATAGTAAATAATAATATAAGCGGTATTCTTATCTCGTCTCTGGTTTCCGCGTCATCTCAAAATTCTAAACTGATAGGAAAAAAGTCATCTCACTTGAGGACTGAGCCACATCACACTGACGCTGACATTGACGTTTATATCTTCCTGTTAATGTCACCAGGATTTTAGTTTGAGTTTGAGTTTTTGAGTTGAGGGTTTTATTAACATAATATTATGAACAAGGCACATGACATTTTTAGCCTTTTGGGCACTCAAAATGAGAATACAACTTTGTGAAGAACCACCTTATGAGGTAACGTTTTCTTCCTCCTTTATGGTTTTGAAAGGAAAGATACAGAGGAAAATAAGTGGGCAGATTAGTTTTACAGGAAAAACTAAATCTTTTATTTCATCCTCTAGAGGATATTTCTCTTTATTATTGTACAATAGATATATAAACTTGAATTTTTGCAAGGATGTGAGAAAAGACAAAACATAATAATTAAGCATAGTTTTTAATCTAGGTAAGCTTTCTGAACATCATTTGAAAGATTTGATGGCCACAGCTACAAATATGAATACAAAAGTGCAAGAAGGACAGAGTTTTCAAGTTTTGAAAGTAATTTCCCATGCAGTTTCCTGTTTTTAAAAGCACTGCATTAAAATGCTTCATGCTTCATGAATGAACTCATCTATTTAAATAGAAACTCCACTTTCTCCATCTTTTCTTTTTAAGTTGAAAATGTGGGTCAAGTTGATAATAATACATTCATTTAATTGAATTCAAAAACAAAGTTAAGAAGACGTATTTGTGTGTAAGGAGAAGCCCAGATGTTAGTTTATTTATTTATTCCTACGCCACTAGCGTAGCACGAGGAGTACCTCAATGTTTAGTACACATTACACATACAGATATTTGAATAGAATTCCATCCCTCAATTGCATTAGTTTCCCGGAAATATCTATTTCAATCAGTTGTCTCATATCTCATTTCTCATAATATTGTTGCTACTTCCAGATTTATAAATAAGATGTTAGTCCAAAAGTTAGTTAAAAAAGTTTGAAAAGTTTCCAAGGGACACACTCTTCAATATTCTGAATATTTAACGTTAAATCCTGAACATTTTACTTTGACTATGCCACAATTTGTAAATATTTTCAACATTTATACTACTTTTTCAAGTTCATTAACTCTTCTTTAGTGTAAAACATATGTGCTAACTATAAAATTAATCTTTTTTTATAAACTCATGTCCTATCAACAGCTCACCTCACAGTCATTCATCCTTACTTTTTGGACTCTAATTCCAAAGTATTTTAAAGTACTCCAAAGTAGACTATCATTTCTAATTTAGATGTCTCCAACTTATCCTGTTCAATCAAATTCATCATATCATCATATCTTTATTGGATGTGTGTGAATAAATGAATGACTGAATTGAAATTTGAAATCCATAGGATATTTTGCATGTTTTACGCCATTCCAAGTCTCTATACATGTACATTGTACAAGGTATACGCGTGATTCAATTGGTCTCCAGTCTTGTGCTGTTGTTCAGCGTGTGGTTCAGATGGTAAAAAGTAAAAAGCAAATTGCTGGAGAGTGGACGGTGGGCAGTGGACACGCCGATGTCACTCGACATTATCTACTGTATTATCTATTATATGTGCGAGAATAATATGTGGCATTTTTTGCTCTTTTTCCATACGTGTCTAGTGTCTACAAAAAAACATATAATTTTCTATTTTCTAAGGGAAAAAGCCTGTATACTGTATAATCAAATGCTCCTATGCATAAATATACCCTCTTGTTCTGCCTGCATGCATAAACATAGAAAATACACACACAAGTATTTGTATTCGTAATACCAATAGGAAAATGGGAAAGGGAATATCCAGAGAAGGAGCGTCTACATATAAATGTATTAATAAACGATGGAATTGAGTATTATCTATTTCATAGTATTTTTGGAGTGCGCTTACATATGTATATGCACACTATCTCTACACTCTACACTCTACACTCTATACACTTACTACTTTACTATTATATGGACACACAAAAGGTATACCCAGACCGACCGTAGTCCGTAGTCACTGGAATGAAACGATGATGGACGCATGCATATATAAATGTACGATTTTGTGGAAACTGGTCTCTCTGAAACTGGTCACTCTATCCACTGGTCACGTTGCAACTGGTCACACGGAGAAACTCGTCACTCGGGTAACTGGTCACACGGGGAAACTCGTCACTC